>JAEOAD010000375.1:0-226217 GCA_036365145.1 Orientallactaga sibirica | reverse complement strand
GTTCTAGGAATAAGTTCCTTGCCTACGAAGAAGTTTGAGTCCAGCAAGTTCAAACTTACCTTGTTCGTGCAATCTAGGAAGATGTGCAAGTTAGTAGATTCTCCTGATTTCTAAAGTAGTTTGTTTAGAAAACAAATGTCTTCATTCCCAAACACTCTACTGTGTAGAATAAACTAGTTCGGTTCTTGGAATCAGTGTCTTTCCTACGAAGAACGTTCAGTGGAGCAAGTTCAAACTTACCTTGTTTGTGTAATCTAACAGGATGTACAAGTTAGTAGATTCGCCTCATTTCTAATGTAGATTGTTTAGAAAACAATCATCGTCATTCCCGAACACTCTACTGTGTGATATAAGCTAGTTCGTTTCTAGGAATCAGTTGCTTTACTATGAAGAACCTTTATTGCAGCATGTCCGAACTTTCCTTGTTTGTGTAATCTAACAAGGTTTACAACTTTCAAGTTTCGCCTCATTTCTAAAGTAGTTTGTTTAGAAAACAAACATTGTCATTGCCGAAAAATGTACTGTGTGAAATAAGCTAGTTCAGTTATAGCAATCAGTTTCTTTTCAAAAAAGATGATTGCGTGAAGCAAGTTCAACCTTTACTTGTTAATGTCATTTAAAAAGATGTACTACTTAGTAGATTTGCCTCATTTCTAAAGTAGTTTGTTGAGAATACCAACATTTTCATTGCTAAACACTCTACTCTGTGAAATAAGCTAGGTGGGTTCTAAGAATCAGTTGCTTTCCTATGAAGAAGGTTGAGTGCAGCAAGTTCTCAAGTTCCTTCTTTGTGTAATCTCACAAGATGTACAATTTACAAGTTTCTCTTCATTTCTAAACTACTTTGTTTAGAACACAAACATCTTCATTGCCCAACACTGGACTCTGTGATATAAGCTAGTTCACTTCTAGGAATCAGTTTCTTTACTACGAAGAAGGAAGAGTGCAGCAAGTTCAAACTTACCTTGTTGGTGTAATCTTACAAGATGTACAAATTCTAGATTCGCTTCATTTCTAAAGTAGTTTGTTGAGAAAACAAACATCTTCATGGCCGAACACTGTACTGTGTGAAATAAGCTAGTTCGGTTCTAGGAATCAGTTTCTTTTACACGACGAAGGTTGATTGCAGCAAGTTCAAACTTTTCTTGCATATGTAATGTAAGAAGATGTACAGCTTAGTAGAGTCTACTGATTTCTACTGTAGTTTCTTTAGAAAACAAATATCTTCATTGCCAAAAACTGTATTGTGTGTAATAAGCTACTTCCGTTCCAGGAATCAGTTGCTTTCCTACGAAGAAGGTTGATTGCAGCAAGTTCAAACTTTCCTTGTTAATGTAATCTAAAGAGATGTACAATTTAGTAGATTGGCCTCATTTCTACAGGAGTTTGTTTAGAAAACCACATCTTCATTGCCTAACACTGTACTGTGTGAAATAAGCTTGTTTGGTTCTAGAAATCAGTTGCTTTCCTACGAAGAAGGTTGAGTGCAACAAGTTCAAACTATCCTTGTTTGTGTAATCTAACAAGACGTATAAGGTAGTAGATGCATCTCATTTCTAAAGTAGTTTGTTTAGATAAAAAACACCTTCATTGCCAAAAACTGTACTCCTTGAAATAAGCTAGTTCGGTTCTGGGAATCAGTTGCTGTCCTACGAAGAAGGTTGATTGCAGCAATTCAAACTTTACTTGTTAATGTAATCAAAAATAATGTAGAATTTAGTAGATTGGCCTCACTTCTATAGGAGTTCGTTTAGAAAACAAACATCTTCATTGCCGAACACTGTACTGGGTGAAATAAGCTAGTTCAGATCTAGGAATCAGTTTCTTTGTGACGAAGATGGTTGAATGCAGCAAGTTCAAACTTTCCTTGTTAATGTAATCTAAAAAGATGTACATTTTAGTATATTGGCCTCATTTCTACAAGAGTTTGTTTAAAAACAAACATCTTCATTGCCGAACACTGTACTGTGTGAAATAAGCTAGTTCAGTCCTAGGAATAAGTTCCTTGCCTACAAAGAAGGTTGAGTGCAGCAAGTTCAAACTTTCCGTGTTTGTGTAATCTAACATGATGTACAACTCACAAGTTTCGCCTCATTTCTAAAGGAGTATGTTTAGAAAACACACATCTTCATTGCTGAACACTGTACTGTGTGAAATAAGCTAGTGCGGTTCTAGGAATCAGTTTCAATTCGACGGAGATGGTTGAGTGCAGCAAGTTCAAACTTTCCTTGTTAATGTTATTTAAAAAGATGTACTACTTAGTAGATTTGCCTCATTTCTAAAGTAGTTTGTTGAGAAAACAAACATCTTCCTTGCCGAACACTCTACTCTGTGAAATAAGCTAGTTCGGTTCTAGGAATCTGATGCTTTGCTATGAAGAAGGTCGATTGCAGCAAGTTCAAACTTTCCTTGTTAATGTAATCCAAAAAATGTGCAATTTAGTACATGGGCTTGTTTTCTGCAGGAGTTTGTTTAGAAAACAAACATCTTCATTACTGATCATTGTACTGTGTGAAATAAGCAAGTTCAGTTCTAGGAATAAGTTCCTTCCCAAGAAGAAGGTTGAGTCCAGCAAGTTCAAATTTACCTTTTTGGTGTAATTTAATAAGATGTACAAGTTAGTAGAGTCCCCTCATTTCTAAAGTAGTTTGTTTAGAAAAGAAACATCTTCATTACAGAACACTGTGCTGTGTGGAATAAGGTAATTCGGTTCTAGGAATCTGATGCTTTCCTATGAAGAAGGTTGATTGCAGCAAGTTCAAACTTTCCTTGTTAATGTAATCTAAAAACATGAACAATTTAGTAGATTGTCCTCATTTCTACAGGAGTTTGTTTAGAAAAGCAATATCTTCATTGCCAAACACTGTACTGTGTGAAATATGCTTGTTTGGTTCTAGAAATCAGTTGCTTTCCTACGAGGAAGGTTGAGTGCACCAAGTTCAAACTTTCCTTGTTTGTGAAATCTAACAAGATGTACAAGGTAGTAGACTCGCCTCATTTCTAAAGTAGTTTGATTAGAAAGAAAACATCTTCATTGCTGAACACTGTACTGTGTGAAATAAGGTAGTTCGGTTCTAGGAATCAGTTTCTTTCCCACGAAGAATGTTGCGTGCAGAAAGTTCAAACTTTCCCTGTTTGTGTAATCTAACAAGATGTACAACTTACAAGTTTCGCCTCATTTCTAAAGTAGTTATTTAGAAAACAAACATCTTCATTGCCGAACACTGTACTGTGTGAAATAAGCTAGTTCGGGTATAGCAATCAGTTTCTTTTCGAAAAAGATGGTTGCGTGCAGCAAGTTCAAACTTTCCTTGTTAATGTTATTTAAAAAGATGTTCTAAAGGAGTTTGTTTAGAAAACAAACTTAGAAAACTTAGTAGATTTGCCTCATTTCTAAAGGAGTTTGCTGAGAAAACCAACATCTTCATTGCCAAACACTGTACTGTGTGAAATATGCTTGTTTGGTTCTAGAAATCAGTTGCTTTCCTACGAAGAAGGTTGAGTGCACCAAGTTCAACTTTCCTTGTTTGTGAAATCTAAGAAGATGTACAAGGTAGTAGACTCGCCTCATTTCTAAAGTAGTTTGTTTAGAAAACAAACATCTTCATTGCCGAACACGGTACTGTGTGAAATAAGCTAGTTCGGTTCTAGCAATCAGTGTCTTTTCCTCGAAGACGGTTGATTGCAGCAAGTTGAAACTTACCTTGTATGTGTAATGTAACAAGGTGTACAGCTTAGTAGAGTCTCCTCATTTGTAATGTAGTTTGTTTAGAAAACAAACATCTTCCTTGCCAAACATTGTACTGTGTGAAATAAGCTAGTTCGGTTCTAGGACTCAGTTGCTTTCCCATGAAGAAGGTTGATTGCAGCAAGTTCTAACTTTCCGTGTTAATGTAATCTAAAGAGATGTACAATTTAGTAGATTGGCCTCATTTCTACAGGAGTTTGTTTAGAAAACCAACACCTTAATTGCCGAACACTGTACTGTGTGAAATAAGCTTGTTTTGTTCTAGAAATCAGTTGCTTTCCTACGAAGAAGGTTGAGTACAGGAAGTTCAAACTTTCCTTGTATGTGTAATCTAACAAGATGTAAAACTTACAAGTTTTGCGTCATTTCTAACATAGTTTGTTTGGGAAAAAAACATCTTCATTGCCGAACACTGTACTGCATGAAATAAGCTAGTTCGGTTCTAGGAACCAGTTGCTTTCCTACGAAGAAGGTTGATTGCAGCAAATTCAAACTTTTTAATGTTATCTAAAAAGATGTACAGTTTAGTAGATTGGCCTCGTTTCTACAGGAGTTCATTTAGAAAACAAACATCTTCATTGACGAACACTGTACTGGGTGGAATGAGCTAGTTCAGTTCTAGGAATCAGTTACTTTCCAACGAAGAAGGTTGAGTGCAGCAAGTTCAAACTTTCCTTGTTTGTGTAATCCAAGATGTACAACTTACAAATTTTGCCTCATTTCTAAAGTAGTTTGTTCAGAAAACAAACATCTTCATTGCTGAACACTGTACTGTGTGAAATAAGCTAGTTCGGTTCTAGGAATCTGTCTCTTTTCGACGAAAATGGTTGCATTCAGCAAGTTCAAACTTTCCTTGTTTATGTAATCTAACAAGATGTACAACTTACAAATTTTCTCTCATTTCTAAAGTAGTTTGTTAAGAAAACAAACATCTTCATTGACGAACACTGTACTGTGTGAAATAAGCTAGTTCGGTTCTACGAATCAGTTTCTTTTCCACAAAGAAGGTTGATTGCAGCAAGTTCAAACTTTCCTTGTACGTGTAATGTAACAAGATGTACAGTTTAGTAGAGTCTACTCATTTCTAATGTAGTTTGATTCGAAAACAATCATCTTCATTGCCGAACAATGTACTGTGTGAAAGAAGCTAGTTCGGTTCTAGGAATAAGTTCCTTTCCTATGAAGAAGGTTGAGTGCAGCAAGTTCAAACTTTCCTTGTTTGTGTAATCTAACAAGATGTACAACTTACAAGTTTCACCTCATTTTTAAAGTAGTTTGTTTAGAAAGGAAACGTCTTCATTGCTGAACACTGTACTATGTGAAATATGCTAGTTTGGTTCTAGGAATCAGTTTCTTTTCGACGAAAATGGTTGGGTGCAGCAAGTTCAAACTTTACTTGTTAATGTAATCTAAAAAGATGTACAAGTTAGTGGATTTGCCTCATTTTTAAAGTAGTTTGTTGAGAAAACAAATATCTTCAATTCCGAACACTCTACTGTGTGAAATAAGCTAGTTCGGTTCTAGGAAAAAGTTCCTTTCCTACAAAGAAGGTTCAGTGCAGCAAGTTCAAACTTTCCTTGTTTGTGTAACCGAACAAGATGTACAACTTACAAGTTTCGCCTCATTTTTAAGTAGGTTGTTTAGAAAACAAACATCTTCATTGCAGAACGCTGTACTATGTGAAACAAGCTTGTTTGGTTGTAGGAATCAGTTTCTTTTCCACGAAGAAGGTTGATTGCAGCAAGTTCAAACTTTCTTTTTATGTGTAATGTAACAAGACGTACTACTTAGTAGATTTGCCTCATTTATAAAGTAGTTTGTTGAGAAAACAAACACTTTCATTGCCCAACACTCTACTTTGTGAAATAAGCTAGTTCGGTTCTAGGAAACTGATGCTTTCCTACGAACAAGGTTGAGTGCAGCAAGTACAAACTTTCCTTGCTAATGTAATCTAAGAAAATGTACAACTTAGTAGATTGGACTCATTTCTACAGGAGTTTGTTTAGAAAACAAACATCTCCATTGCCGAACACGGTACTGTATGAAATAAGCTAGTTCGGTTCTCGGAATCAGTTTCTTTCCTACGAAGAAGGTTGAGTGCAGCAACTTCAAACTTACCTTGTTTGAGTAATCTAACAAGATGTACAAGTTAGTAGATTCGCATCATTTCTAAAGTAGTTTGTTTAGAAAACAATCATCTTCCCTCCCGAATACTCTACTGTGTGAAATAGGCTAGTTCGGTTCTAGGAATCAGTGGCTTTCCTAAGAAGAACCTTGATTGGAGCAAGCTCAAACTTTCCTTGTTTGTGTAATCTAACAAGATGTACAACTTACAAGTTTCGCCTCATTTCTAAAGTAGTTTGTTTAAAAAACAAACATCTTCATTGCCAAACACTGTACTGTGTGAAATAAGCTAGTTTGGATCTAGGAATCAGTTTCTTTTGACGAAGATGGTTGTGTGCAGAAAGTTCAAACTTTCCTTGTTAATGTAATCTAAAAATATGTACCATTTATTACATTGGCCTGATTTCTACAGGAGTTTGTTTAGAAAATGAACATCTTCATTGCCTAACACTGTACTGTGTGACATAAGCTAGTTCGGTTCTAGCAATAATTTCCTTTCCTACGAAGAAGGTTGAGTGTAGCAAGTTGAAACTTTCCTTGTTTGTGTAATCTAAGATGTACAACTTACAAATTTCCCATCATTTCTAAAGTAGTTTGTTCAGCAAACATCTTCATTGCCGAACACTGTACTGGCTGAAATAAGCTAGTTCGGTTCTTGGAATCAGTTTCTTTTCGACGAAAATGTGTGAGTGCAGCAAGTACAAACTTTCCTTGTTAATGTAATCTAAAAAGATGTACAACTTAGTACATTTGCCTCATTTTTAAAGTAGTTTGTTGAGAAAACAAACATCTTCACTACTGAACACTGTACTGTGTGAAATTAGCTAGTTCGATTCTAGGAATCAGGTGCTTTCCTGCGAAGAACCTTGAGTTCAGGAAGTTCAAACTTTCCTTGTTTGTGTAATCTAAGAAGATGTAAAACTTACAAGTTTTGCCTCATTTCTAAAGTAGTTTCTTTAGAAAACAAACATCTTCATTGCCGAACATGGTACTGTGTGAAATAAGCTAGTTCAGTTCTAGGAATCAGTGTCTTTTCCACGAAGAAGGTTGATTGCAGCAAGTTCAAACTTACCTTGTATGTGTAACGTAACAAGGTGTACAGCTTAGTAGAGTCTCCTCATTTGTAATGTAGTTTGTTTAGAAAACAAACATCTTCATTGCCGAACACTGTACTGTGTGAAATAAGCTAGTTCGGTTCTAGGAAGCAGTTGCTTTATTATGAAGAAGGTGGATGGCCACAAGTTCAAACTTTCCTTGTTAATGTAATCTAAAGTGATGTACAATTCATTGCCGAACACTGTACTGTGTGAAATAAGCTTGTTCTGTTCTGGAAATCAGTTGCTTTCCTACAAAGAAGGTTGAGTGCACCAAGTTCAAACTTTCCTTGTTTGTGAAATCTAACAAGATGTACAAGGTAGTAGACTCGCCTCATTTCTAACGTAGTTTGTTTAGAAAAAAAACATCTTCATTGCCGAACACTGTACTGCGTGAAATAAGCTAGTTCGGTTCTAGGAAACAGTTGCTTTCCTACGAAGAAGGTTGATTGCAGCAAGTTCAAACTTTACTTGTTAATGTTATCTAAAGAGATGTACAATTTAGTAGATTAGCCTCATTTCTACAGGAGTTCATTTAGAAAACAAATATCTTCATTGCCAAACACTGTGCTGGGTGAAATAAGCTAGTTCGGTTCTAGGAATCAGTTACTTTCCTACAATGAAGGTTGAGTGCAGCAAGTTCAAACTTTCCTTGTTTGTGTAATCTAACAAGATGTGCACCTTTCAAGTTTCGACTCATTTCTAAAGTAGTTTGTTTAGAAAACAAACATCTTCATTGCTGAACACTGTACTGTGTGAAATAAGCTAATTCAGTTCTAGGAAAGTTTCTTTACTACTACAAGATGGTTGAATGCAGCAAGTTCAAACTTTCCTTGTTAATGTAATCTAAAAACATGTACAATTTAGTAGAATGTCCTCATTTCTACAGGAGTTTGTTTAGAAAACAAACATCTTCATTGCCGAACACTGTACTGTGTGAAATAAGCTAGTTGGGTTCTAGGAATAAGTGCCTTTCCTACGAAGAAGGTTGAGTGCAGCAAGTTCAAACTTACCAAGGTTGTGTAATCTAACAACATGTACAAGGGAGCAGATTCGCCTCATTTCTAAAATGGTTTGTTTAGAAAACAAACATCTTCATTGCCGAACACTGTATGGTGTGAAATAAGGTAGTTCGTTTCTAGGAATCAGTCTCTTTCCTACGAAGAAGGTTGAGTGCAGCAAGTTCAAACTTTCCTCGTTAATGTAATCTAAAAAATGTACAACTTAGTAGATTGACCTCATTTCTAGAAGAGTTTGTTTAGAAAAAAAAATCTGCATGCCAAAAACTGTCCTGTGTGAAATAAGCTTATTCGGTTCTAGAAATCAGTGGCTTTCCTACGAACAATGTTGAGTGCAGCAAGTTTATATTTCCTTGCTTGTGTAATCTAACAAGATATACAAGGTAGTAGACTAGCCTCATTTCTAAAATAGTTTATTTAGAAAGCAAACATTTTCATTGCCAAACCCTGTACTGCATGAAATAAGCTAGATCGGTTCTAGGAATCAGTTGCTTTCCTATGAAGAAGGTTGAGTGCAGCAAGTTCAAACTTACCTTGTTGGTGTAATCTAACAAGATGTACCAGTTAGTAGATTCGCCTCATGTCTAATGTAGTTCGTTTAGAAAACAAACATATTCATTGCCATACCCCGTACTATGTGAAATAAGCTAGATCGTTTCTAGAAAGCAGTTTCTTTCCTACGATGAAGGTTGAGTGCAGCAAGTTCTAACTTTCCTTGTTTGTGTAATCTCACAAGATGTACAATTTACAAGTTTCTCTTCATTTCTAAACTACTTGGTTTAGAACAGAAACATCTTCATTGCCCAACACTGGACTCTGTGATATAAGCTAGTTCGCTTCTAGGAATCAGTTTCTTTACTACTACTTAAGGAAGAGTGCAGCAAGTTCAAACTTACCTTGTTGGTGAAATCTAACAAGATGTAAACGTTAGTAGATTCGCCTCATGTCTAAAGTAGTTTGTTGAGAAAACAAACATCTCCATTGCCGAACACTGTACTGTGTGAAATAAGCTAGTTCGGTTCTAGGAATCAGTTTCTTTTCCACGACGAAGGTTGATTGCAGCAAGTTCAAACTGTCCTTGTTAATGTTATCTAAAACGATGTACAACGTAGTAGATTGGCCACATTTCTTCAGAAGTTTGTTGAGACAACAAACATCTTCATTGCTGAACACTGTACTGTGTGAAATAAGCTAGTTCGGTTCTAGGAATCAGTTTCTTTTCCACGAAGAAGGTTGATTGCATCAAGTACAAACTTTCCTTCTTAATGTAATCTAAAAAGATGTACAACGTAGTAGATTGGTCTCATTTCTACAGGAGTTTGTTTAGATAACAAACATCTTCATTGCCGAACACTGTACAGTGTGAAATAAGCTACTTCAGTTTTAGGAATCAGTTTCTTTCCTTCCAAGAAGGTTGAGTGCAGCAAGTTCAAACTTACCTTGTTTGTGTAATCTAACAAGATGTACAAGTTAGTAGATTCGCCTCATTTCTAAAGTAGTTTGTTGAAAAAACAAACAACTTCATTGCCAAACACTGTACTGTGTGAAATAAGCTACTTCGGTTCTAGGAATCAGTTTCTTTTCCACGAAGAAGGTTGACTGCAGCAAGTTCAAACATTCCTTGTTAATGTAATCTAAAAAGATGTACAACTTAGTAGATTGGCCTCATTTTCTACAGGAGTTTGTTTAGAAAACAAACATCTTCATTGCCGAACCCTGTACTGTGTGAAATTAGCTACTTCAGTTCTAGGAATCAGTTTCTTTCCTACGAAGAAGGTTCAGTACAGGAAGTTCAAACTTACCTTGTTTGTGTAATCTAACAAGATGTACAAGTTAGGAGATTCGCCTCATTTCTAAAGTTCTTTGTTTAGAAAACAAACATCTTCATTGCCGAACACGGTACAGTGTGAAATAGGCTGGTTTCGTTCTAAGAATCAGTTTCTTTTGACCAAGATGTTTGAGTGGAACAAGTTCAAACTTTCCTTGTTAATGTAATGTAACAACATGTATAGCTTAGTAGAGTCTCCTCATTTCTAATGTACTTTGATTAGAAAACAAACATCTTCATTGCCGAACACTCTACTGTGTTAAGTAAAATAGTTCGGTTCTGCAATCATGTCTTTCCTATGGAGAAGGTTGAGAGCAGCAAGTTCAAACTTACCTTGTTTGTGTAATCTAACAAGATGTACAAGTTAGGAGATTCGCCTCATTTCTAAAGTAGTTTGTTTAGAAAAGAAACATCTGCATTCCCAAACACTCTACTGTGTGAAATAAGCTAGTTAGGTTCTAGGAATCAGTTTCTTTACTACCAAGAAGGTTGAGTGTAGCAAGTTCAAACTTTCTTAGTTTGTGTAATCGAACAAGATATACGACTTACAAATTTCGCTTCATTGCTGAACTACTTTGTTTAGAAAACAAACATCTTCGTTGCAGAACACTACTGTGTGAAATAAGTTACTTCGTATCTAGGAATCAGTTTCTTTCCTACGAAGAAGGTTGAGTGCAGCAAGTTCAAACATACCTAGTTTGTGTAATCTAACTAGTTGTACAAGTTAGTAGTTTCAACTCATTTCTAAAGTAGTTATTTACAAAACAAACATCTTCATTCCCGAACACTCTGCTGTGTGGATAAGCAAGTTGGGTTCTAGGAATCTGATGCTTTCCTACGAAGAAGGTTCAGTGCAGCAAGTTCAAACTTTCCCAGTTAATGTAATCTAAAAAGATGTATAACTTAGTAGATTGGCCTCATTTTTAAAGTAGTTTTTTAAGAAAACAAACATCTTCATTGCCGAACACTACTGTGTGAAATAAGCTAGTTCGGTTCTAGGAGTCAGCTGCTTTCCTACGAAGAACCTTGATTGCAGGAAGTTCAAACTCTCCTCTTTTGTGTGATCTAACAAGATGTACAACTTACAAGTTTCGCCTCATTTCTAAAGTAGTTTGTTTAGAAAACAAACATCTTCATTGCCGAACACTGTACTGTGTGAAATAAACTAAGTCGGTTATAGCAATCAGTTTCTTTTGGACAAAGATGGTTGAGTGCAGCAAGTTAAAACTTTCCTTGTTAATGTTATTTAAAAAGATGTACTACTTAGTAGATTTGCCTCATTTCTAAAGTAGTTTGTTGAGAAAACCAGTATCTTCATTGCCGAACACTCTACTCTGTGAAATAAGCTAGGTGGGTTCTAAGAATCAGTTGCTTTCCTCCGAAGAAGGTTGAGTGCAGCAAGTTCTAACTTTCCTTGATTGTGTAATGTCACAAGATGTACAATTTACAAGTTTCTCTTCATTTCTAAACTACTTGGTTTAGAACAGAAACATCTTCATTTCCCAACACTGGACTCTGTGATATAAGCTAGTTCGCTTCTAGGAATCAGTATCTTTACTACGAAGAAGGAAGAGTGCAGCAAGTTCAAACTTACCTTGTTGGTGTAATCTAACAACATGTACAAGTTAGGAGATTCGCCTCATTTCTAAAGTAGTTTGTTTAGAAAACAAACATCTTCATTCCCGAACACTCTGCTGTGTTTAATAAGCAAGTTGGGTTCTAGGAATCTGATGCTTTCCTACGAAGAAGGTTCAGTGCAACAAGGTCAATCTTTCCGTGTTAATGTAATCTAAAACGATGTATAACTTAGTAGATTGGCCTCATTTTTAAAGTAGTTTTTGAGAAAAAAAACATCTTCGATGCCGAACACTCCTGTGTGACATAAGGTAGTTCGGTTCTAGGAGTCAGTTGCTTTCCTACGAACAACCTTGATTGCAGGAAGTTCAAACTGTCCTTGTTTGTGTGATCTAACAAGATGTACAACTTACAAGTTTCGCCTCATTTCTAAAGTAGTTTGTTTAGAAAACAAACATCTTCATTGCCGAACACTGTACTTTGTGAAATAAGCTAAGTCGGTTATAGCAATCAGTTTCTTTTCGACAAACATGGTTGAGTGCAGCAAGTTCAAACTTTCCTTGTTAATGTTATTTAAAAAGAGGTACTACTTAGTAGATTTGCCTCATTTCTAAAGTAGTTTGTTGAGAAAACCAGTATCTTCATTTCCGAACACTCTACTCTGTGAAATAAGCTAGGTGGGTTCTAAGAATCAGTTGCTTTCCTCCGAAGAAGGTTGAGTGCAGCAAGTTCTAACTTTCCTTGTTTGTGTAATCTCACAAGATGTACAATTTACAAGTTTCTCTTCATTTCTAAACTACTTGGTTTAGAACAGAAACATCCTTATTGCACAAAAATGGACTCTGTGATATAAGCTAGTTCGCCTCTAGGAATCAGTTTCTTTACTACGAAGAAGGAAGAGTGCAGGAAGTTCAAACTTACCTTGTTAGTGTAATCTAACAAGATGTACAAGTTAGTAGATTCAACTCATGTCTAAAGTAGTTTGTTGAGAAAACAAACATCTCCATTGCCAAACACTGTACTGTGTGAAATAAGGTACTTCGGTTCTAGGAATCAGTTTCTTTTCCACGAAGAAGGTTGATTGCAGCAAGTTCAAACTTTCCTTTTTAATGTAATCTAAAAAGATGTACAACTTAGTAGATTGGCCTCATTTCTACAGGACTTTGTTTAGAAAACAAACATCTTCATTGCCGAACCCTGTAATTTGTGAAATAAGATACTTTGGTTCTAGGAATCAGTTTCTTTCCTATGAAGAAGGTTGAGTGCACCAAGTTCAAACTTACCTTGGTTGTGTAATCTAACAAGATGTACAAGTTAGGAGATTTGTCTCATTTCTAAAGATCTTTGTTTAGAAAACAAACATCTTCATTGCCGAACAAGGTACAGCGTGAAATAGGCTGGTTTCGTTCTAACAATCAGTATCTTTTCACCAAGATGTTTGAGTGGAAAAAGTTCAAACTTTCCTTGTTAACATAATGTAACAAGATGTGTAGCTTAGTAGAGTCTCCTCATGTCTAATGTACTTTGATTAGAAAACAAACATCTTCATTGCCGAACACTCTACTGTGTTAAGGAAGATAGTTTGGTTCTCCAATCTTGTCTTTCCTACGGAGAAGGTTGAGTGCAGCAAGTTCAAACTTACCTCGTTTGTGTAATCTAACAAGATGTACAAGTTAGGACATTCGCCTCATTTCTAAAGTAGTTTGTTTAGAAAGCAAACATCTTCATTCCTGAACACTCTGCTGTGGGGAATAAGCAAGTTGGGTTCTAGGAATCTGATGCTTTCCTACGATGAAGGTTCAGTGCAGCAAGTTCAAACTTTCACTGTTAATGTAATCAAAAACGATGTATAACTAAGTAGATTGGCCTCATTTTTAAAGTATTTTTTTGAGAAAACAAACATCTTCGTTGCCGAAGACTACTGTGTGAAATAAGCTAGTTCGGTTCTAGGAGTCAGCTGCTTTCCTACGAAGAACCTTGATTGCAGGAATTTCAAACTCTCCTTGTTTGTGTGATCTAACAAGATGTACAACTTACAAGTTTCGCCTCATTTCTAAAGTAGTTTGTTTAGAAAACAAACATCTTCATTGCCAGACACTGTACTGTGTGAAATAAGCTAAGTCGGTTATAGCAATCAGTTTCTTTTCGACAAAGATGGTTGAGTGCAGCAAGTTCAAACTTTCCTTGTTAATGTTATTTAAATAGATGTACTACTGAGCAGATTTTCCTCATTTCTAAAGTAGTTTGTTGAGAAAACCAACATCTTCATTGCCGAACACTCTACTCTGTGAAATAAGCTAGGTGGGTTCTAAGAATCAGTTGCTTTCCTCGGAAGAAGGTTTAGTGCAGCAAGTTCTAACTTTCCTTGTTTATGTAATCTTACAAGATGTACAATTTACAAGTTTCTCTTCATTTCTAAACTACTTGGTTTAGAACAGAAACATCTTCATTGCCCAACACTGGACTCTGTGATATAAGCTAGTTCGCTTCTAGGAATCAGTTTCTTTACTACGAAGAAGGAAGAGTGCAGCAAATTCAAACTTACCTTATTGGTGTAATCTGACAAGATGTACAAGTTAGTAGATTCGCCTCACTTCTAAAGTAGTTTGTTGAGAAAGCAAACATCTTCATTGCCGAACACTGTACTGTGTGAAATAAGCTAGTTCGGTTCTAGGAATCAGTTTCTTTTCCCCGACGAAGGTTGATTGCAGCAAGTTCAAACTTTCCTTGTTAACGTAATGTAAAAAGATGTACAACGTAGTAGATTGGCCTCGTTTCTACAGGAGTTTGTTTACGAAACAAACATCTTCATTGCCGAACACTGTACTGTGTGAAATAACCTAGTTCGGTTCTAGGAATCACTTTCTTTTCCACGAAGAAGGTTGAATGCAGCAAATTCAAACTTTCCTTGTTAATGTAATCTAAAAAGATGTACAACATAGTAGATTGGCCTCATTTCTACAGGAGTTTGTTTAGAAAACAAACATCTTCATTGCCGAACACTGTACTGTGTGAAATAAGCCACTTCGGTTCTAGGAATCAGTTTCTATCCTACGAAGATGGTTTAGTGCAGCAAGTTCAAACTTACCTTATTTGTGTAATCTAACAAGATGTACAAGTTAGGAGATTCGCCTCATTTCTAAAGTTCTTTGTTTAGAAAACAAACATCTTCATTGCCGAACACGGTACAGTGTGAAATAGGCTGGTTTCATTCTAAGAATCAGTGTCTTTAGACCAAGATGTTTGAGTGGAACAAGTTCAAACTTTCCTTGTTAATGTAATGTGACAAGATGTGTAGCTTAGTAGAGTCTCCTCATGACTAATGTACTTTGATTAGAAAACAAACATCTTCATTGCCGAACACTCTACTGTGTTAAGTAAGATAGTTCGGTTCTCCAATCCTGTCTTTCCTACGGAGAAAGTTGAGTGCAGCAAGTTCAAACTTACCTTGTTTGTGTAATCTAACAAGATGTACAAGTTAGGAGATTCGCCTCATTTCTAAAGTAGTTTGTTTAGAAAACAAACATGTTCACTTCCGAACACTCTGCTGTGTGGAATAAGCAAGTTGGGTTCTAGGAATCTGATGCTTTCCTATGAAGAAGGTTCCGTGCAGCAAGTTCACACTTTCCCTGTTAATGTAATCTAAAACGATGTACAACTTAGTAGATTGGCCTCATTTTTAAAGTAGTTTTTTGAGAAAACAAACATCTTCGTTGCCGAACACTACTGTGTGAAATAAGCTAGTTCGGTGCTAGGAGTCAGATGCTTTCCTACGAAGAACCTTGATTGCAGGAAGTTCAAACTCTCCTTGTTTGTGTGATCTAACAAGATGTACAACTTACAAGTTTCGCCTCATTTCTAAAGTAGTTTGTTTAGAAAACAAACATCTTCCTTGCCGAACACTGTACTGTGTGAAATAAGCTCAGTCGGTTATAGCAATCAGTTTCTTTTCGACAAAGATGGTTGAGTGCAGCAAGTTCAAACTTTCCTTGTTAATGTTATTTAAAAAGATGTACTACTTAGTAGATTTTCCTCATTTCTAAAGTAGTTTGTTGAGAAAACCAACATCTTCATTGCCGAACACTCTACTCTGTGAAATACGCTAGGTGGGTCCTAAGAATCAGTTGCTTTCCTCCGAAGAAGGTTGAGTGCAGCAAGTTCTAACGTTCCTTGTTTGTGTAATCTCACAAGATGTACAAATTACAAGTTTCTCTTCATTTCTAAACTACTTTTTAGAACAGAAACATCTTCATTGCCCAACACTGGACTCTGTGATATAAGCTAGTTTGCTTCCAGGAATCAGTTTCTTTACTACGAAGAAGGAAGAGTGCAGCAAGTTCAAACTTACCTTGTTGGTGTAATCTGACAAGATGTACAAGTTAGTAGAATCGTCTCATTTCTAAAGTAGTTTGTTGAGAAAACAAACATCTTCATTGCCAAACACTGTACTGTGTGAAATAAGCTAGTTCGGTTCTAGGAATCAGTTTCTTTTCCACGACGAAGGTTCAAAGCAGCAAGTTCAAACTTTCCTTGTTAATGTAATCTAAAAAGATGTACGACTTAGTAGATTGGCCTCGTTTCTACAGGAGTTTGTTTAGGAAACAAACATCTTCATTACTGAACACTGTACTGTGTGAAATAAGCTAGTTCGGTTCTAGAAATCAGTTTCTTTTCCACGAAGAAGGTTGATTGCAGCAACTTCAAACTTTCCTTGTTAATGTAATCTAAAAAGATGTACAACTTAGTAGATTGGCCTCATTTCTACAGGAGTTTGTTTAGAAAACAAACATCTTCATTGCCGAACCCTGTACTGTGTGAAATAAGCTACTTCCCTTCTAGGAATCAGTTTCTTTCCTACGAAGAAGGGTGAGTGCAGCAAGTTCAAACTTACCTTGTTTGTGTAATCTAACAAGATGTACAAGTTAGGAGATTCGACTCATTTCTAAAGTAGTTTGTTTAGAAAACAAACATCTTGAGCCGGGCGTGGTGGCGCACGCCTTTACTCACAGCACTTGGGAGGCAGAGGTAGGAGGATCGTCGAGACTTCGAGGCCACCCTGAGACTGCATAGTTAATTCCAGGTCAGGCTGGGCAAGAGTGAGATCCTACCTCGAAAAACCAAAAAAAAAAAAAAAAAAAAAAAAAAAAAACATCTTCATTCCCGAACACTCTGCTGTGTGGAATAAGCAAGTTGGGTTCTAGGAATCTCATGCTTTCCTATGAAGAAGGTTCCGTGCAGCAAGTTGAAACTTTCCCTGTTAATGTAATCTAAAACGATGTATAACTTACTAGATTGGCCTCATTTTTAAAGTAGTTTTTTGAGAAAACAAACATCTTCGTTGCCGAACACTACTGTGTGAAATAAGCTATTTCGGTTCCTACGAAGAATCTTGATTGCAGGAAGTTCAAACTCTCCTTGTTTGTGTGATCTAACAAGATGTACAACTTGCAAGTTTCGCCTCATTTCTAAAGTAGTTTGTTTAGGAAACAAACATCTTCATTGCCGAACACTGTACTGTGTGAAATAAGCTAAGTCGGTTATAGCAATCAGTTTCTTTTCGACAAAGATGGTTGAGTGCAGCAAGTTCAAACTTACCTTGTTTGTGTAATCTAACAAGATGTACAAGTTAGGACATTCGCCTCATTTCTAAAGTAGTTTGTTGAGAAAACAAACATCTTCATTGCCGAACGCTGTACTGTGTGAAATAAGCTAGTTCGGTTCTAGGAATCAGCTTCTTTTCCACGAAGAAGGTTGATTGCACCAAGTCCAAACTTTCCTTGTTAATGTAATCTAAAAAGATGTACAACGTAGTAGATTGGAATCGTTTCTACAGGAGTTTGTTTAGGAAACAAACATCTTCATTGCCGAACACTGTACTGTGTGAAATAAGCTCGTTCGGCTCTAGGAATCAGGTTCTTTTCAACGAAGAAGGTTGACTGCAGCAAGTTCAAACTTTCCTTGTTAATGTAATCTAAAAAGATGTACAACTTAGTAGATTGGCCTCATTTCTACAGGAGTTTGTTTAGAAAACAAACATCTTCATTGCCCAACCCTGTACTGTGTGAAATAAGCTACTTCGGTACTAGGAATCAGTTTCTTTCCTACGAAGAAGGTTGAGTGCAGCAAGTTCAAACTTACCTTGTTTGTGTAATCTAACAAGATGTACAAGTTAGGAGATTCGCCTCATTTCTAAACTTCTTTGTTTAGAAAACAAACATCTTCATTGCCGTACACGGTACAGTGGGAAATAGGCTGGTTTCGTTCTAAGAATCAGTTTCTTTTGACCAAGATGTTTGAATGGACCAAGTTCAAACTTTCCTTGTTAATGTAATGTAACAAGATGTATAGCTTAGTAGAGTCTCCTCATTTCTAATGTACTTTGATTAGAAAACAAACATCTTCATTGCCGAATACTCTACTGTGTTATGTAAGATAGTTCGGTTCTCCAATCATGTCTTTCCTACGGAGAAGGTTGAGTGCAGAAAGTTCAAACTTACCTTGTTTGTGTAATCTAACAAGATGTACAAGTTAGGAGATTCGCCTCATTTCTAAAGTAGTTTGTTTAGAAAACAAACATCTTCATTCCTGAACACTCTGCTGTGTGGAATAAGCAAGTTGGGTTCTAGGAATCTGATGCTTTCCTACGAAGAAGGTTCAGTGCAGCAAGTTCAAACTTTCCCTGTTAATGTAATCTAAAACGATGTATAACTTAGTAGATTGGCCTCATTTTTAAAGTAGTTTTATTAGAAAACAAACATCTTCGTTGCCGAACACTACTGTGTGAAATAAGCTAGTTCGGTTCTGGGAGTCAGCTGCTTTCCTACGAAGAACCTTGATTGCAGGAAGTTCAAACTCTCCTTGTTTGTGTGATCTAACAAGATGTACAACTTACAACTTTTGCCTCATTTCTAAAGTAGTTTGTTTAGAAAACAAACATCTTCATTGCCGAACACTGTACTTTGTGAAATAAGCTAAGTCGGTTATAGCAATCAGTTTTTTTTCGACAAAGATGGTTGAGTGCAGCAAGTTCAAACTTTCCTTGTTAATGTTATTTATAAAGATGTACTACTTAGTAGATTTGCCTCATTTCTAAAGTAGTTTGTTGAGAAAACCAACATCTTCATTGCCGAACACTCTACTCTGTGAAATAAGCTAGGTGGGTTCTAAGAATCAGTTGCTTTCCTCCGAAAAAGTTGACTACAGCAAGTTCTAACTTTCCTTGTTTGTGTAATCTCACAAGATGGACAATTTACAAGTTTCTATTCATTTCTAAACTACTTGGTTTAGAACAGAAACATATTCATTGCCCAAGACTGGACTCTGTGATATAAGCTAGTTCGCTTCTAGGTATCAGTTTCTTTACTACGAAGAAGGAAGAGTGCAGCAAGTTCAAACTTACCTTGTTGGTGTAATCTGACAAGGCGTACAAGTTAGTAGATTCGCCTCATTTCTAAAGTAGTTTGTTGAGAAAACAAACATCTTTATTGCCGAACACTGTACTGTGTGAAATAAGCTAGTTCGGTTCTACGAATCAGTTTCTTTTCCACGAAGAAGGTTGATTGCAGCAAGTTCAAACTTTCCTTGTTAATGTAATCTAAAAAGATGTACAACTTTGTAGATTGGCCTCATTTCTACAGGAGTTTGTTTAGAAAACAAACATCTTCATTGCCGAACGCTGTACTGTGTGAAATAAGCTACTTTGGTTCTAGGAATCAGTTTCTTTCCTACGAAGAAGGTTGAGTGCAGCAAGTTCAAACTTACCTTGTGTGTGTAATCTAACAAGATGTACAAGTTAGGAGATTCTCCTCATTTCTAAAGTTCTGTGTTTAGAAAACAAACATCTTCATTTCCGAACACGGTACAGTGTGAAATAGGCGGGTTTCGTTCTCAGAATCAGTTTCTTTTAACCAAGATGTTTGAGTGGAACAAGTTCAAACTTTCCTGGTTAATGTATTGTAACAAGATGTATAGCTTAGTAGAGTCTCCTCATTTCTAATGTACTTTGATTAGAAAACAAACATCATCATTGCCGAACACTCTACTGTGTTAACTAAGATAGTTCGGTTCTCCAATCATGTCTTTCCTACGGAGAATTTGAGTGCAGCAAGCTCAAACTTACCTTGTTTGTGTAATCTAACAAGATGTACAAGTTAGGAGATTCGCCTCATTTCTAACGTAGTTTGTTGAGAAAACAAACATCTTCATTGCCGAACACTGTACTGTGTGAAATAAGCTAGTTCGGTTCTAGGAATCAGTTTCTTTTCCACGAAGTAGGTTGATTGCAGAAAGTTCAAACTTTCCTTGTTAATGTAAGCTAAAAAGATGTACAACTTAGTAGATTGTCCTCATTTTTACAGGAGTTTGTTTAGAAAACAATCATCTTCATTGCCGAACCCTGTACTGTGTGAAATAAGCTACTTCGGTTCTAGGAATCAGTTTCTTTCCCTACGAAGAAAGTTGAGTGCAGCAAGTTCAAACTTACCTTGTTTGTGTAATCTAACAAAATGTACAAGTTAGGAGATTCGCCTCATTTCTAAAATAGTTTGTTGAGAAAAAAAACATCTTTATTGCCGAACACTGTACTGTGTGAAATAAGCTAGTTCGGTTCTAGGAATCAGTTTCTTTTCCACAAAGAAGGTTGATTGCAGCAAGTTAAAACTTTTCTTGTTAATGTAATCTAAAAAGATGTACAACGTAGTCGATTGGCCTCGTTTCTACAGGAGTTTGTTTAGGAAACAAACATCTTCATTGCCGAACACTGTACTGTGTGAAATACGCTAGTTCGGTTCTAGGAATCAGTTTCTTTTCCACGAAGAAGGTTGATTGCAGCAAGTTCAAACTTTCCTTGTTAATGTAATCTAAAAAGATGTACAACGTAGTAGATTGGCTTCGTATGTACAGGAGTTTGTTTAGGAAACAAACATCTTCATTGCCGAACCCTGTACTGTGTGAAATAAGCTACTGTGGTTCTAGGAATCAGTTTCTTTCCTACGGAGAAGGTTGAGTGCAGCAAGTTCAAACTTACCTTGTTTGTGTAATCTAACAACATGTACAAGTTAGGAGATTCGCCTCATTTCTAAAGTTCTTTGTTTAGAAAACAAACATCTTCATTGCCGAACACGGTACAGTGTGAAATACACTGGTTTCGTTCTAAGAATCAGTTTCTTTTGACAAAGATGTTTGACTGGAACAAGTTCAAACTTTCCTTGTTAATGTAATGTAACAAGATGTATAGCTTAGTAGAGTCTCCTCATTTCTAATGTACTTTGATTAGAAAACAAACATCTTCATTGCCATACACTCTACTGTGTTAAGTAAGATAGCTCGGTTCTAAAATCATGTATTTCCTACGGCGAAGGTTGCGTGCAGCAAGTTCAAACTTTCCTTGTTAATGTAATCTAAAAAGATGTACAACTTAGTAGATTGGCGTCATTTCTACAGGAGTTTGTTTAAAAAAAAACATCTTCATTGCCAAACCCTGTACTGTGTGAAATAAGCTACTTCGGTTTTAGCAATCAGTTTCTTTCCTACGAAGAAGGTTGAGTGCAGCAAGTTCAAATTTACCTTGTTTGTGTAATCAAGCAAGATGTACAAGTTAGGAGATTCGCCTCATTTCTAAAGTTCTTTGTTTAGAAAACAAACATCTTCATTGCCGAACACGGTACAGTGTGAAATAGGCTGGTTTCGTTCTAAGAATCAGTTTCTTTTGACCAAGATGTTTGAGTGGAACAAGTTCAAACTTTCCTTGTTAATGTAACGTAACAAGATGTATAGCTTAGTAGAGTCTCCTCATTTCTAATGTCCTTTGATTAGAAAACAAAAATCTTCATTGCCGAATACTCTACTGTGTTAAGTAAGATAGTTCGGTTCTCCGATCATGTCTTTCCTACGGAGAAGGTTGAGTGCAGCAAGTTCAAACTTACCTTGTTTGTGTAATCTAACAAGCTGTACAAGTTAGGAGATTCGCCTCATTTCTAAAGTAGTTTGTTCAGAAAACAAACATCTTCATTCCCGAACAATCTGCTGTGTGGAATAAGCAAGTTGGTTTCTAGGTATCTGATGCTTTCCTACGAAGAAGGTTCAGTGCAGCAAGTTCAAACTTTCCCTGTTAATGTAATCTAAAACGATGTATAACTTAGTAGATTGGCCTCATTTTTAAAGTAGTTTTTTGAGAAAACAAACATCTTCATTGCCTAACACTACTGTTTGAAATAAGCTAGTTCGGTTCTAGGAGTCAGCTGCTTTCCTACGAAGAACCTTGATTGCAGTAAGTTCAAACTCTCCTTGTCTGTGTGATCTAACAAGATGTACAACTTACAAGTGTCGCCTCATTTCTAACGTAGTTTGTTTAGAAAACAAACATCTTCATTGCCGAACACTGTACTTTGTGAAATAAGCTAAGTCGGTTACAGCAATCAGTTTCTTTTCGACAAAGATGTTTGAGTCCAGCAAGTTCAAACTTTCCTTGTTAATGTTATTTAAAAAGATGTACTACTTAGTAGATTTGCCTCATTTCTAAAGTAGTTTGTTGAGAAAACCAACATGTTCATTTCCGAAAACTCTACTCTGTGAAATAAGCTAGGTGGGTTCTAAGAATCATTTGCTTTCCTCCTAAGACAGTTGAGTGCAACAATTCTAACTTTCCTTGTTTGTGTAATCTCACAAGATCAACAATTTACATGTTTCTCTTCATTTCTAAACTACTTTGTTAAGAACAGAAACATCTTCATTACCCAACACTGGACTCTGTGATATAAGCTAGTTCGCTTCTAGGAATCAGTTTCTTTACTACGAAGAAGGAACAGTGCAGCAAGTACAAACTTACCTTGTTGGTGTAATCTAACAAGATGTACAAGTTAGTAGATTCGCCTCATTCCTAAAGTAGTTTGTTGAGAAAACAAACATCTTCATTGCCGAATCCGGACTGTGTGAAATAAGCTAGTTCGGTTCTAGGAATCAGTTTCTTTTCCACGAAGAAGGTTGATTGCAGCAAGTTCAAACTTTCCTTGTTAATGTAATCTAAAAAGATGTACAACGTAGTAGATTGGCCTCGTTTCTACAGGAGTTTGTTTAGGAAACAAACATCTTCATTGCCTAACACTGTACTGCGTGAAATAAGCTAGTTCCATTCTAGGAAACAGTTTCTTTGCCACGACGAAGGTTGAGTGCAGCAAGTTCAAACTTTCCTCGTTAATGTAATCTAAAAAGATGTACAACGTAGTAGATTGGCCTCGTTTCTACAGGAGTTTGTTTAGAAAACAAACATCTTCATTGCCGAACCCTGTACTGTGTGAAATAAGCTACTTCGGTTCTAGGAATCAGTTTCTTTTCCACGGAGAAGGTTGATTGCAGCAAGTTTAAACGTTCCTTGTTAATGTAATCTAAAAGGATGTACAACGTAGTAGATTGGCCTCGTTTCTACAGGAGATTGTTTAGGTAACAAACATCTTCATTGCTCAACACTGTACTGTGTGAAATAAGCTAGTTCGGTTCTAGGAATCAGTTTCTTTTCCACGAAGAAGGTTGATTGCAGCAAGTTCAAACTTTCCTTTTTAATGTAATCTAAAAAGATGTACAACTTATTAGTTTGGCCTCATTTCTACAGGAGTTTGTTTAGAGAACAACCATCTTCATTTCAGAACCCTGTACTGTTTGAAATAAGCTACTTCGGTTTTAGGAATCAGTTTCTTTCCTACGAAGAAAGTTGAGTGCAGCAAGTTCAAACTTACCTTGTTTGTGTAATCTAACAAGATGTACAAGTTAGGAGATTCGCCTCATTTGTAAAGTTCTTTGTTTAGAAAACAAACATCTTCATTGCCGAACACGGTACTGTGTGAAATAGGCTGGTTTCGTTCTAAGAATCAGTTTCTTTTCACCAAGATGTTTGAGTGGAACAAGTTCAAACTTTCCTTGTTAATGTAACGTAACAAGATGTATAGCTTAGTAGAGTCTCCTCATTTCTAATGTACTTTGATTAGAAAACAAACATCTTCATTGCCGAATAATCTACTATTTTTAGTAAGATAGTTCGGTTCTCCAATCATGTCTTTCCTACGGAGAAGGTTGAGTGCAGCAAGTTCAAACTTACCTTGTTTGTGTAATCTAACAAGATGTACAAGTTAGGAGATTCGCCTCATTTCTAAAGTAGTTTGTTTAGAAAACAAACATCTTCATTCCCGAACACTCTGTTGTGTGGAATCAGCAAGTTGGGTTCTAGGAATCTGATGCTTTCCTACGAAGAAGGTTCAGTGCAGCCAGTTCAAACTTTCCCTGTTAATGTAATCTAAAACGGTGTATAACTTAGTAGATTGGCCTCATTTTTAAAGTAGTTTTTTGAGAAAACAAACATCTTCGTTGCCGAACACTACTGTGTGAAATAAGCTAGTTCGGTTCTAGGAGTCAGCTGCTTTCCTACGAAGAAACTTGATTGCAAGATGTTCAAACTCTCCTTGTTTGTGTGATCTAACAAGATGTACAACTTACAAGTTTCGCCTCATTTCTAAAGTAGTTTGTTTAGAAAACAAACATCTTCATTGCCGAACACTGTACTGTGTGAAATAAGCTAAGTCGGTTATAGCAATCAGTTTCTTTTCGACAAAGATGGTTGAGTGCAGCAAGTTCAAACTATCCTTGTTAATGTTATTTAAAAAGATGTACTACTTAGTAGATTTGCCTCATTTCTAAAGTAGTTTGTTGAGAAAACCAACATCTTCATTGCCAAACACACTACTCTGTGAAATAAGCTAGGTGGGTTCTAAGAATCAGTTGCTTTCCTCCGAAGAAGGTTGAGTGCAGCAAGTTCTAACTTTCCTTGTTTGTGTAATCTCACAAGATTTACAATTTACAAGTTTCTCTTCATTTCTAAACTACTTGGTTTAGAACAGAAACATCCTCATTGCACAAAAATGGACTCTGTGATATAAGCTAGTTCGCTTCTAGGAATCAGTTTCTTTACTACGAAGAAGGAAGAGTGCAGCAAGTTCAAACTTACCTGGTTGGTGTAATCTAACAAGATGTACAAGTTAATAGATTCGCCTCATTTCTAAAGTAGTTTGTTGAGAAAACAAACATCTTCATTGCCGAACACTGTACTGTGTGAAATAAGCTAGTTCGGTTCTAGGAATCAGTTTCTTTTCTACGACGAAGTTTGATTGCAGCAAGTTCAAACTTTCCTTGTTAATGTAATCTAAAAAGATGTACAACATAGTAGATTGGCCCCTGTAGAGAGCTGCGAGGTGCTGGCCTTAAAGATGGCGCTGGCTTCCGCCTTCCGCCTTCCCGATGGCAAGTGCTCTCCTGGATAAACAAGTCCTTATTTGGCTTTGGCCGTGATCTAGGCTTGCTTCCGCATATGTGGACCTATCTGCATTCACCACGTGGCTTACCAGGGTTGGCTGTTCAAAGGCTTCTTAAGCTTTGGGCGGTCTTGTCCCGGGGGGAGTGAGTCAGTCAGTGAGTGAGCAGTGAGTCTGTGGGTCAGTGAGTGGCAGGCAGTGAGTGAGTGAGTCAGTGAGTCAGTGAGTGAGTCAGTGAGTGAGTGAGTCAGTGAGTCAGTGAGTGAGTCGGTCAGTCAGTCAGTCAGTCAGTCAGTCAGTTGTTCAGTCAGAAGATTGTTCAAGTTTCCTGTATAAACGGCTGAAAGAAGAGTCCGAGCGTTGCGACTTCCTTGCTGGTCGAGGCGGACGCGACAGGCCTCGTTTCTACAGGAGTTTGTTTAGGAAACAAACATCTTCATTGCCGAACACTGTACTGTGTGAAATATGCTACCTCGGTTCTAGGAATCAGTTTCTTGTCCATGAAGAAGGTTGATTGCAGCAAGTTCAAACTTTCCTTGTTAATGTAATCTCAAAAGATGTACAACTTAGTAGATTGGCCTCATATCTACAGGAGTTTGTTTAGAAAACAAATATCTTCATTGCCGAACCCTGTACTGTGTGAAATAAGCTACTTCGGTTCTAGGAATCGGTTTCTTTCCTACGAAGAAGGTTGAGTGTAGCAAGTTCAAACTTACCTTGTTTGTGTAATCTAACAAGATGTACAAGTTAGGAGATTCTCCTCATTTCTAAAGTAGTTTGTTGAGAAAACAAACATCTTCATTGGCGAACACTGTACTGCGTGAAATAAACTAGTTCGGTTCTAGGAATCAGTTTCTTTTCCACGACGAAGGTTGATTGCAGCAAGTTCAAACTTTTCTTGTCAATGCAATCTAAAAGGATGTACAACGTAGTATATTGGCCTCGTTTCTACAGGAGTTTGTTTAGGAAACAACATCTTCATTGCCAAACACTGTACTGTGTGAAATAAGCTATTTCGGTTCTAGGAATCAGTTTCTTTTCCACGAAGAAGGTTGATTGCAGCAAGTTCAAACGTTCCTTTTTAATGTAATCTAAAAAGATGTTCAATTTAGGAGATTGGCCTCATTTCTACAGGAGTTTGTTTAGGAAACAAACATCTTCATTGCCGAACCCTGTACTGTGTGAAATAAACTACTACAGTTCTAGGAATCAGATTCTTTCCTACGGAGAAGTTTGAGTGCAGCAAGTTCAAACTTACCTTGTTTGTGTAATCTAACAAGATGTACAAGTTAGGAGATTCGCCTCATTTCTAAAGTAGTTTGTTTAGAAAACAAACATCTTCATTCCCGAACACTCTGCAGTGTGGAATAAGCAAGTTGGGTTCTAGGAATCTGATGCTTTCCTACGAAGAAGGTTCAGTGCAGCAAGTTCAAACTTTCCCTGTTAATGTAATCTAAAACGATCTATAACTTAGTAGATTGGCCTCATTTTTAAAGTAGTTTTTGAGAAACAAACATCTTCATTGCTGAACACTACTGTGTGAAATAAGCTAGTTCAGTTCTAGGAGTCAGCTGCTTTCCCTACGAAGAACCTTGATTGCAGGAAATTCAAACTTCCTTGTTTGTGTGATCTAACAAGATGTACAACTTACAAGTTTCGCCTCATTTCTAAAGTAGTTTGTTTAGAAAACAAACATCTTCAACCAACCTGTACTGTGTGAAATAAGCAAGTCGATAGCAAAAGTTTACAGCCAAAGATGGTCACACAGCAGCACTTCACATGAACTTCCAGACCAGGCAAATTTGGAGGAAGGGATATTATTTATTGAAGCAATGGGAAGTTCCATAAAGGCAAGAGAAGCGGCCTGCTCAAACCCATCAGAGAGACCTTAACCAACCAGCCACCACAGCACACAGAGCAAAACTACAGCCAAAAGGTCAAAAGTGATTGCAGATGCAAACTTTACAATGGAATCTCAAACCATCACCAAAACACCAGGCCCCCAGTGAATAAGGTGATTGGGGCAAACATATATTCACTGAAACTACATACATTCCACATTCCCTGGCCCCCAATATATTTAGCTCCTGGCCCCAATAGATTTATAACTATCACACATTGTAAATTGTACTCAGTCCAATTTTAAAGGTTCTCACAGACTTGATCAACTTAAGATAGTGAGTCCTGTAAAATCAAACAAGTTAAATACTTTCAACATGTAAAGGCACAGAGTAAACATTTTTAACTGGTATAAGGCATAGCAAGGAAAGACTAGAACAATGCAAATTCAACCACCATCAGCCGTCATCAAACTTCTGCAGTTCAAGTTCAATATAACCAGAGACTAACAGTCTCCAGGTTTTCCAAATTCTTCCCTCCAGCTGGGCAGAGTCACCAGGGAAAACTTTCATCCCATGCCAACACTGCACTCCATGGTAGCCCTTTGCACAGTCCTGGTATATCCAAAACATCTTCAGGTCTCCATGCAAACCACGGTCCATCTTCCAAAGGCTCTTCCAGCCTATTCCTGAGGGTCTTCATGCCCTGCCTCATGCCGCATCTCAGCAGCGGCTCCTGGAACCATGTGCAACTCATGACCACTCCATGCATTTTTCATGCTTCCAAAACTAATACCAGGTGTGCAGGACACAGCCATATTCTTAATCCAGGGATGAAATAAACCACAGCCTTGAAAAGCAGGTTCCTTCTCCAGTCATCTCTTTCCAAGAATTTGCATCTTTAACAGTCTTTCCTCAGGCATCCTCTCCATTGTTTTAATGTAAATCAGTCATCAGGCCACCTTCCTTCCACCTTCCTTAAGATTGCTAATGTTTTGACAATAGAATCTTAAACCACTCTCAATGCCTTTACTTTTAACTTGCTTCAGGTTTTCCAACTTAAAATCTTAAAATCTCAGTCCGATATCTTCAGCCAAGCACATCAGTCCATTACAAATTTAACCTTGATCAAACTTTCTGGGCCTGGATAGCAGAACGTAGCCATCCCTTATGCCAGTAGCCCAGTTCCAACAAAGTCCTCTGCAGTCTTTCCTTCCCTTAGAAAGCTCATAAGCCAAGCCTCAAGTTCAATACTGTCTGCACTTAGCATTCTCAAACTCTCATCAGAATAGTCCATAAAACTTGGCTTACCACTCCAGAAGGCATCTTCAGTTGCAAGCACCAAGTCCATGCCCATTCCTCCAAAACAAAGGTTCCAAAAGACGAATATCCACACGGTCAGGTTCATCTCACCCCACACTCCTCGGTACCACTTTACTGTTGCAGACAGCTTCAGGTTCGCTGAGATGAACTTCCAGACCAGGCACAGTTATGGAGGAAGGGATATTATTTATTGAAGCTTACAGATCCAGGGGAAGTTCCATAAAGGCAAGAGAAGCAGCCTGCTCTCCACAGGCCAAGCAGAGAGAGAGAAACCAACTAGCCACCACAGCACACAGAGCAAAACTACAGCCAAAAGGTCACAAAGCACACTTCAGGAAATCCTGCTAGGCACATTTGCATATCTTTACAATGGAATCTCAAACCATCACCACACCTTAAGACCAGGCCCCCAGTGACCTTGCCTCTAGCAAGGTGATTGCAGATGCAAACTATAAAATAATAAAAAAAACACTGAATATATTGGGGGACATATATTCAAACTACCACAATGGTTGAGTGCAGCAAGTTCAAACTTTCCTTGTTAATGTTATTTAGAAAGATGTACTACTTAGTAGATTTGCCTCATTTCTAAAGTAGTTTGTTGAGAAAACCAACATCTTCATTGCCGAACACTCTACTCTGTGAAATAAGCTAGGTGGGTTCTAAGAATCAGTTGCTTTCCTCCGAGGAAGGTTGAGTACAGCAAGTTCTAACTTTCCTTGTTTGTGTAATCTCACAAGATGTACAATTTACAAGTTTCTCTTCATTTCTAAACTACTTGGTTTAGAACAGAAACATCTTCATTGCCCAACACTGGACTCTGTGATATAAGATAGTTCGCTTCTAGGAATCAGTTTCATTACTACGAAGAAGGAAGAGTGCAGCAAGTTCAAACTTACCTTGTTAATGTAATCTAACAAGATGTACAAGTTAGTAGATTCGCCTCATTTCTAAAGTAGATTGTTGAGAAAACAAACATCTTCATTGCCGAACACTGTACTGTGTGAAATAAGCTAGTTCGGTTCTAGGAATCAGTTTCTTTTCCACGAAGAAGGTTGATTGCAGCAAGTTCAAACTTTCCTTGTTAATGTAATCTAAAAAGATGTACAACGTAGTAGATTGGCCTCGTTTCTACAGGAGTTTGTTTAGGAAACAAACATCTTCATTGCCGAACACTGTACTGTGTGAAATAAGCTAGTTCGGTTCTAGGAATCAGTTTCTTTTCCACGAAGAAGGTTGATTGCAGCAAGTTCAAACTTTCCTTGTTAATGTAATCTAAAAAGATGTACAACTTAGTAGACTGGCCTCTGTGGTAGTTTGAATATATGTCCCCCAATATATTCAGTGTATTATTATTTTATAGTTTGCATCTGCAATCACCTTGCTAGAGGCAAGGTCACTGGGGGCCGGGCTTAAGGTGTGGTGATGGTTTGAGATTCCATTGTAAAGATATGCAAATGTGCCTAGCAGGAGTTCCTGAAGTGTGCTCTGTGACCTTTTGGCTGTAGTTTTGCTCTGTGTGCTGTGGTGGCTGGTTGGTTTCTCTCTCTTCTGCTTGGCCCTGTGGAGAGCAGGCCACTTCTCTTGCCATTATGGAACTTCCCCTGGATCTGTAAGCTTCAATAAATAATATCCATTCCTCCATAACTGTGCCTGGTCTGGAAGTTCATCTCAGCGAACCTGAAGCTGTCTGTAACAGCCTCATTTCTACAGGAGTTTCTTTAGGAAACAAACATCTTCATTGCTGAACCCTGTACTGTGTGAAATAAGCTACTTCGGTTCTAGGAATCAGTTTCTTTCCTACGAAGAAGGTTGAGTGCAGCAAGTTCAAACTTACCTTGTTTGTGTAATCTAACAAGATTTACAAGTTAGGAGATTCGCCTCATTTCTAAAGTAGTTTGTTGAGAAAACAAACATCTTCATTGCCGAACACTGTACTGTGTGAAATAAGCTAGTTCGGTACTAGGAATCAGTTTCTTTTCTACCACGAAGGTTGATTGCAGCAAGTTCAAACTTTCCTTGTTAATGTAATCTAAAAGGATGTACAACGTAGTAGATTGGCCTCGTTTCTACAGTAGTTTGTTTAGGAAACAAACATCTTCATTGCCGAACCCTGTACTGTGTGAAATAAGCTACTTTGGTTCTAGGAATCAGTTTCTTTCCTACGAAGAAGGTTGAATGCAGCAAGTTCAAACTTACCTTGTTTGTGTAATCTAACAAGATGTACAAGTTAGGAGATTCGCCTCATTTCTAAAGTTCTTTGTTTAGAAAACAAACATCTTCATTGCCAAACACGCTACAGTGTGAAATAGGCTGGTTTCGTTCTACGAAACAGTTTCTTTTGATCAAGATGTTTGAGTGGAACAAGTTCAAACTTTCCTTGTTAATGTAACGTAACAAGATGTATAGCTTAGTAGAGTCTCCTCGTTTCTAATGTACTTTGTTAGAAAACAAACATCTTCATTGCCGAATACTCTACTGTGTTAAAAAAGATAGTTCGGTTCTCCAATCATGTCATTCCTACGGAGAAGGTTGAGTGCAGCAAGTTCAAACTTACCTTGTTTGTGTAATCTAACAAGATGTACAAGTTAGAGATTCGCCTCATTTCTAAAGTAGTTTGTTTAGAAAACAAACATCTTCATTCCCAACACTCTGCTGTGTGGAATAAGCAAGTTGGGTTCTAGGAATCTGATGCTTTCCTACGAAGAAGGTTCAGTGCAGCAAGTTCAAACTTTCCCTGTTAATGTAATCTAAAACGATGTATAACTTAGTAGATTGGCCTCATTTTTAAAGTAGTTTTTTGAGAAAACAAACATCTTCGTTGCCGAACACTACTGTGTGAAATAAGCTAGTTCGGTTCTAGGAGTCAGCTGCTTTCCTACGAAGAACCTTGATTGCAGGAAGTTCAAACTCTCCTTGTTTGTGTGATCTAACAAGATGTACAACTTACAAGTTTCGCCTCATTTCTAAAGTAGTTTGTTTAGAAAACAAACATCTTCATTGCCGAAACCTGTACTGTGTGAAATAAGCTACTTTGGTTCTAGGAATCAGTTTCTTTCCTACGAAGAAGGTTGAATGCAGCAAGTTCAAACTTACCTTGTTTGTGTAATCTAACAAGATGTACAAGTTAGGAGATTCGCCTCATTTCTAAAGTTCTTTGTTTAGAAAACAAACATCTTCATTGCCAAACACGCTACAGTGTGAAATAGGCTGGTTTCGTTCTACGAAACAGTTTCTTTTGATCAAGATGTTTGAGTGGAACAAGTTCAAACTTTCCTTGTTAATGTAACGTAACAAGATGTATAGCTTAGTAGAGTCTCCTCGTTTCTAATGTACTTTGTTAGAAAACAAACATCTTCATTGCCGAATACTCTACTGTGTTAAGTAAGATAGTTCGGTTCTCCAATCATGTCATTCCTACGGAGAAGGTTGAGTGCAGCAAGTTCAAACTTACCTTGTTTGTGTAATCTAACAAGATGTACAAGTTAGGAGATTCGCCTCATTTCTAAAGTAGTTTGTTTAGAAAACAAACATCTTCATTCCCGAACACTCTGCTGTGTGGAATAAGCAAGTTGGGTTCTAGGAATCTGATGCTTTCCTACGAAGAAGGTTCAGTGCAGCAAGTTCAAACTTTCCCTGTTAATGTAATCTAAAACGATGTATAACTTAGTAGATTGGCCTCATTTTTAAAGTAGTTTTTTGAGAAAACAAACATCTTCGTTGCCGAACACTACTGTGTGAAATAAGCTAGTTCGGTTCTAGGAGTCAGCTGCTTTCCTACGAAGAACCTTGATTGCAGGAAGTTCAAACTCTCCTTGTTTGTGTGATCTAACAAGATGTACAACTTACAAGTTTCGCCTCATTTCTAAAGTAGTTTGTTTAGAAAACAAACATCTTCATTGCCGAACACTGTACTGTGTGAAATAAGCTAAGTCGGTTATAGCAATCAGTTTCTTTTCGACAAAGATGGTTGAGTGCAGCAAGTTCAAACTTTCCTTGTTAATGTTATTTAAAAAGATGTACTACTTAGTAGATTTGCCTCATTTCTAAAGTAGTTTGTTGAGAAAACCAACATCTTCATTGCCCAACACTCTACTCTGTGAAATAAGCTAGGTGGTTTCTAAGAATCAGTTGCTTTCCTCCGAAGAAGGTTGAGTGCAGCAAGTTCTAACTTTCCTTGTTTGTGTAATCTCACAAGATGTACAATTTACAAGTTTCTCTTCATTTCTAAACTACTTGGTTTAGAACAGAAACATCTTCATTGCCCAACACTGGACTCTGTGATATAAGCTACTTCGCATCTAGGAATCAGTTTCTTTACTACGAAGAAGGAAGAGTGCAGCAAGTTCAAACTTACCTTGTTGGTGTAATCTTAAAAAATGTACAAGTTAGTAGATTCACCTCATTTCTAAAGTAGTTTGTTCAGAAAACAAACATCTTCATTGCCGAACCCTGTACTGTGTGAAATAAGCTACTTCGGTTCAAGGAATCAGTTTCTTTCCTACGAAGAAGTTTGATTGCAGCAAGTTCAAACTTACCTTGTTTGTGTAATCTAACAAGATGTACAAGTTAGGAGATTCGCCTCATTTCTAAAGCAGTTTGTTGAGAAAACAAACATGGTCATTGGCGAACACTGTACTGCGTGAAATAAGCTAGTTCCGTTCTAGGAATCAGTTTCTTTGCCACGTTGAAGGTTGATTGCAGCAAGTTCAAACTTTCCTTGTTAATGTAATCTAAAAAGATGTACAACGTAGTAGATTGTCTTTGTTTCTACAGGAGTTTGTTTAGGAAACAAACATCTTCATTGCCGAACACTATACTGTGTGGAATAAGCTAAGTCGGTTCTAGGAATCAGTTTCTTTCCCACGAAGAAGGTTGAGTGCAGCAAGTTCAAACTTACCTTGTTTGTGTAATCTAACAAGATGTACAAGTTAGGAGATTCGCCTCATTTCTAAAGTAGTTTGTTGAGAAAACAAACATCTTCATTGCCGTACACTGTACTGTGTGAAATAAGCTACTTCGGTTCTAGGAATCAGTTTCTTTTCCACGGAGAAGGTTGATTGCAGCAAGTTCAAACTTTCCTTGTTAATGTAATCTAAAAAGGATGTACAACGTAGTAGATTGGCCTCGTTTCTACAGGAGTTTGTTTAGGAAACAAACATCTTCATTGCCAACACTGTACTGTGTGAAATAAGCTAGTTCGGTTCTAGGAATCAGTTTCCTTTCCACGAAGAAGGTTGATTGCAGCAAGTTCAAACTTTCCTTTTAATGTAATCTAAAAAGATGTACAACTTAGTAGTTTGGCCTCATTTCTACAGGAGTTTGTTTAGAAAACAACCATCTTCATTGCCAAACCCTGTACTGTGTGAAATAAGCTACTTCGGTTTTAGGAATCAGTTTCTTTCCTACTAAGAAAGTTGAGTGCAGCAAGTTCAAACTTACCTTGTTTGTGTAATCTAACAAGATGTACAAGTTAGAGATTCGCCTCATTTGTAAAGTTCTTTGTTTAGAAAACAAACATCTTCATTGCCAAACACGGTACTGTGTGAAATAGGCTGGTTTCTGTTCTAAGAATCAGTTTCTTTTCACCAAGATGTTTGAGTGGAACAAGTTCAAACTTTCCTTGTTAATGTAACGTAACAAGAGGTATAGCTTAGTAGAGTCTCCTCATTTCTAATGTCCTTTGATTAGAAAACAAACATCTTCATTGCCGAATACTCTACTGTGTTAAGTAAGATAGTTCGGTTCTCCAATCCTGTCTTTCCTACGGAGAAGGTTGAGTGCAGCAAGTTCAAACTTACCTTGTTTGTGTAATCTAACAAGATGTACAAGTTAGGAGATTCGCCTCATTTCTAAAGTAGTTTGTTTAGAAAACAAACATCTTCATTCCCGAACACTCTGCTGTGTGGAATAAGCAAGTTGGGTTCTAGGAATCTGATGCTTTCCTACGAAGAAGGTTCAGTGCAGCAAGTTCAAACTTTCACTGTTAATGTAATCTAAAACGGTGTATAACTTAGTAGATTGGCCTCATTTTTAAAGTAGTTTTTTGAGAAAACAAACATCTTCGTTGCCGAACACTACTGTGTGAAATAAGCTAGTTCGGTTCTCAGAGTCAGCTGCTTTCCTACGAAGAACCTTGATTGCAGGAAGTTCAAACTCTCCTTGTTTGTGTGATCTAACAAGATGTACAACTTACAAGTTTCGCCTCATTTCTAATGTAGTTTGTTTAGAAAACAAACATCTTCATTGCCGAACACTGTACTGTGTGAAATAAGCTAAGTCGGTTATAGCAATCAGTTTCTTTTTGACAAAGATGGTTGAGTGCAGCAAGTTCAAACTTTCCTTGTTAATGTTATTTAAAAAGATGTACTACTTAGTAGATTTGCCTCATTTCTAAAGTAGTTTGTTGAGAAAACCAACATCTTCATTGCCCAACACTCTACTCTGTGAAATAAGCTAGGTGGTTTCTAAGAATCAGTTGCTTTCCTCCGAAGAAGGTTGAGTGCAGCAAGTTCTAACTTTCCTTGTTTGTGTAATCTCACAAGATGTACAATTTACAAGTTTCTCTTCATTTCTAAACTACTTGGTTTAGAACAGAAACATCTTCATTGCCCAACACTGGACTCTGTGATATAAGCTACTTCGTGCATCTAGGAATCAGTTTCTTTACTACGAAGAAGGAAGAGTGCAGCAAGTTCAAACTTACCTTGTTGGTGTAATCTTAAAAATGTACAAGTTAGTAGATTCACCTCATTTCTAAAGTAGTTTGTTCAGAAAACAAACATCTTCATTGCCGAACCCTGTACTGTGTGAAATAAGCTACTTCGGTTCAAGGAATCAGTTTCTTTTCCTACGAAGAAGTTTGATTGCAGCAAGTTCAAACTTACCTTGTTTGTGTAATCTAACAAGATGTACAAGTTAGAGATTCGCCTCATTTCTAAAGCAGTTTGTTGAGAAAACAAACATGGTCATTGGCGAACACTGTACTGCGTGCAATAAGCTAGTTCCGTTCTAGGAATCAGTTTCTTTGCCACGTTGAAGGTTGATTGCAGCAAGTTCAAACTTTCCTTGTTAATGTAATCTAAAAAGATGTACAACGTAGTAGATTGTCTTCGTTTCTACAGGAGTTTGTTTAGGAAACAAACATATTCATTGCCGAACACTATACTGTGTGGAATAAGCTAAGTCGGTTCTAGGAATCAGTTTCTTTCCCACGAAGAAGGTTGAGTGCAGCAAGTTCAAACTTACCTTGTTTGTGTAATCTAACAAGATGTACAAGTTAGGAGATTCGCCTCATTTCTAAAGTAGTTTGTTGAGAAAACAAACATCTTCATTGCCGTACACTGTACTGTGTGAAATAAGCTACTTCGGTTCTAGGAATCAGTTTCTTTTCCACGGAGAAGGTTGATTGCAGCAAGTTCAAACTTTCCTTGTTAATGTAATCTAAAAGGATGTACAACGTAGTAGATTGGCCTCCTTTCTACAGGAGTTTGTTTAGGAAACAAACATCTTCATTGCCGAACACTGTACTGTGTGAAATAAGCTAGTTCGGTTCTAGGAATCAGTTTCCTTTCCACGAAGAAGGTTGATTGCAGCAAGTTCAAACTTTCCTTTTTAATGTAATCTAAAAAGATGTACAACTTAGTAGTTTGGCCTCATTTCTACAGGAGTTTGTTTAGAAAACAACCATCTTCATTGCCGAACCCTGTACTGTGTGAAATAAGCTACTTCGGTTTTAGGAATCAGTTTCTTTCCTACTAAGAAAGTTGAGTGCAGCAAGTTCAAACTTACCTTGTTTGTGTAATCTAACAAGATGTACAAGTTAGGAGATTCGCCTCATTTGTAAAGTTCTTTGTTTAGAAAACAAACATCTTCATTGCCGAACACGGTACTGTGTGAAATAGGCTGGTTTCGTTCTAAGAATCAGTTTCTTTTCACCAAGATGTTTGAGTGGAACAAGTTCAAACTTTCCTTGTTAATGTAACGTAACAAGAGGTATAGCTTAGTAGAGTCTCCTCATTTCTAATGTACTTTGATTAGAAAACAAACATCTTCATTGCCGAATACTCTACTGTGTTAAGTAAGATAGTTCGGTTCTCCAATCATGTCTTTCCTACGGAGAAGGTTGAGTGCAGCAAGTTCAAACTTACCTTGTTTGTGTAATCTAACAAGATGTACAAGTTAGGAGATTCGCCTCATTTCTAAAGTAGTTTGTTTAGAAAACAAACATCTTCATTCCCGAACACTCTGCTGTGTGGAATAAGCAAGTTGGGTTCTAGGAATCTGATGCTTTCCTACGAAGAAGGTTCAGTGCAGCAAGTTCAAACTTTCACTGTTAATGTAATCTAAAACGATGTATAACTTAGTAGATTGGCCTCATTTTTAAAGTAGTTTTTTGAGAAAACAAACATCTTCATTGCGAACACTACTGTGTGAAATAAGCTAGTTCGGTTCTCAGAGTCAGCTGCTTTCCTACGAAGAACCTTTGATTGCAGGAAGTTCAAACTCTCCTTGTTTGTGTGATCTAACAAGATGTACAACTTACAAGTTTCGCCTCATTTCTAATGTAGTTTGTTTAGAAAACAAACATCTTCATTGCCGAACACTGTACTGTGTGAAATAAGCTAAGTCGGTTATAGCAATCAGTTTCTTTTCGACAAAGATGGTTGAGTGTAGCAAGTTCAAACTTTCCTTGTTAATGTTATTTAAAAAGATGTACTACTTAGTAGATTTGCCTCATTTCTAAAGTAGTTTGTTGAGAAAACCAACATCTTCATTTGCATAAACACTCTACTCTGTGAAATAAGCTAGGTGGGTTCTAAGAATCAGTTGCTTTCCTCCGAAGAAGGTTGAGTGCAGCAAGTTCTAACTTTCCTTGTTTGTGTAATCTCACAAGATGTACAATTTACAAGATTCTCTTCATTTCTAAATGTAGAGAGTTGCGAGGTGCCGCGCTTTAAAGATGGCGCTGGCTTCCGCCTTCCGCCTTCCCGATGGCGAGTGCTCTCCTGGATAAACAAGTCCTTATTTGGCTTGGGCCGTGATCTAGGCTTGCTTCCGCATATGTGGACCTATCTGCATTCACCACGTGGCTTACCAGGGTTGGCTGTTCAAAGGCTTCTTAAGCTTTGGGCGGGCTTGTCCCGGGGGGAGTGAGTCAGTCAGTGAGTGAGCAGTGAGTCTGTGGGTCAGTTAGTGGCAGGCAGTGAGTGAGTGAGTCAGTGAGTCAGTGAGTGAGTCAGTGAGTCAGTGAGTCAGTGAGTGGGTCAGTCAGTCAGTCAGTCAGTCAGTGAGTCAGTAAACAAATATCTTCATTGCCAAACCCTGTACTGTGTGAAATAAGCTACTTCGGTTCTAGGAATCGGTTTCTTTCCTACGAAGAAGGTTGAGTGCAGCAAGTTCAAACTTACCTTGTTTGTGTAATCTCACAAGATGTATAAGGTACTAGTTTCTCTTCATTTCTAAACCAATTGGTTCAGAACAGAAACATCTTCATTGCCCAACACTGGACTCTTTGATATAAGCTAGATCGCTTGTAGGAATCAGTTTCTTTACTACGAAGAAGGAAGAGTGCAGCAAGTTCAAACTTACCTTGTTGGTGTAATCTGACAAGATGTACAAGTTAGTAGATTCGCCTCATTTATAAGGAGTTTGTTGAGAAAACAAACGACTTCATTGCCGAATACTTTACTGTGTGAAATAAGCTAAGTCGGTTATAGCAATCAGTTTCTTTCGACAAAGATGGTTGAGTGCAGCAAGTTCAAACTTTCCTTGTTAATGTTATTTTAAAAGATGTACTACTTAGTAGATTTGCCTCATTTCTAAAGTAGTTTGTTGAGAAAACCAACATGTTCATTGCCGAACACTCTACTCTGTGAAATAAGCTAGGTGGGTTCTAAGAATCAGTTGCTTTCCTCCGAAGAAGGTTGAGTGCAGCAAGTTCTAACTTTCCTTGTTTCTGTAATCCCACAAGATGTACAATTTACAAGTTTCTCTTCATTTCTAAACTACTTGGTTTAGAACAGAAACATATTCATTGCCCAACAATGTACTCTGTGATATAAGCTAGTTCGCTTCTAGGAATCAGTTTCTTTACTACGAAGAAGGACGAGTGCAGCAAGTTCAAACTTACCTTGTTGGTGTAATCTGACAAGATGTACAAGTTAGTAGATTCGCCTCATTTCTAAAGTAGTTTGTTGAGAAAACAAACATCTTCATTGCCAAACACTGTACTGTGTGAAATAAGCTAGTTCGGTTCTAGGAATCAGTTTCTTTTCCACGACGAAGGTTGATTGCAGCAAGTTCAAACTTTCCTGGTTAATGTAATCTAAAAAGATGTATAACGTAGTAGATTGGCCTCGTTTCTACAGGAGTTTGTTTAGGAAACAAACATCTTCATTGCCGAACCCTGTACTGCGTGAAATAAGCTAGTTCGGTTCTAGGAATCAGTTTCTTTTCCACGAAGAAGGTTGATTGCAGCAAGTTCAAACTTTCCTTGTTAATGTAATCTAAAAAGATGTACAACTTAGTAGATTGGCCTCGTTTCTACAGGAGTTTGTTTAGGAAACAAACATCTTCATTGCCGAACCCTGTACTGTGTAATATAAGCTACTTCCGTTCTAGGAATCAGTTTCTTTCCTACAAAGAAGGTTGATTGCAGCAAGTTCAAACTTACCTTGTTTGTGTAATCTAAGAAGATGTACAAGTTAGGAGATTCGCCTTATTTCTAAAGTTCTTTGTGTAGAAAACAAACATCTTCATTGCCGAACACGGTACAGTGTGAAATAGGCTGGTTTCGTTCTAAGAATCAGTTTCTTTTGACCAAGATGTTTGAGTGGAACAAGTTCAAACTTTCCTTGTTAATGTAATGTAACAAGATGTATAGCTTAGTAGAGTCTTCCCATTTCTAATGTACTTTGATTAGAAAACAAACATCTTCATTTCCGAAAACTCTACTGTGTTAAGTAAGATAGTTCGGTTTTCCAATCATGTCTTTCCAATGGAGAAGGTTGAGTGCAGCAAGATCAAACTTACCTTCTTTGTGTAATCTAACAAGATGTACAACTTAAGAGATTCGTCTCATTTCTAAAGTAGTTTGTTTAGAAAACAAACATCTTCATTCTCGAACACTCTGCTGTGTGCAATAAGCAAGTTGGGTTCTAGGAATCTGATGCTTTCCTACGAAGAAGGTTCAGTGCAGCAAGTTCAAACTTTCCCTGTTAATGTAATCTAAAACGATGTATAACTTAGTAGATTGGCCTCATTTTTAAAGTAGTTTTATTAGAAAACAAACATCTTCGTTGCCGAACACTACTGTGTGAAATAACCTAGTTCGGTTCTAGGAGTCAGCTGCTTTCCTACGAAGAACATTGATTGCAGGAAGTTCAAACTCTCCTTGTTTGTGTGATCTAACTAGATGTACAACTTACAAGTTTCGCCTCATTTCTAAAGTAGTTTGTTTAGAAAACAAACATCTTCATTGCCGAACACTGTACTGTGTGAAATAAGCTAAGTCGGTTATAGCAATCAGTTTCTTTTCGACAAAGATAGTTCAGTGCAGCAAGTTCAAACTTTGCTTGTTAATGTTATTTAAAAAGATGTACTACTTAGTAGATTTGCCTTATTTCTAAAGTAGTTTGTTGAGAAAACCAACATCTTCATTGCCGAACACTCTACTCTGTGAAATAAGCTAGGTGGGTTCTAAGAATCAGTTGCTTTCCTCCGAAGAAGGTTGAGTGCAGCAAGTTGTAACTTTCCTTGTTTGTGTAATCTCACAAGATGTACAATTTACAAGTTTCTCTTCATTTCTAAACTACTTGGTTTAGAACAGAAACATCTTCATTGCCCAACACTGGACTCTGTGATATAAGCTAGTTCGCTTCTAGGAATCAGTTTCTTTACTACAAAGAAGGAAGAGTGCAGCAAGTTCAAACTTACCTTGTTGGTGTAATCTGAAGAGATGTACAAGTTAGTAGATTCGCCTCATTTCTAAAGTAGTTTGTTGAGAAAACAAACATCTTCATTGCCGAACACTGTACTGCGTGAAATAAGCTAGTTCGGTTCTAGGAATCAGTTTCTTTACCAGGAAGAAGGTTGATTGCAGCAAGTTCAAACCTTCCTTGTTAATGTAATCTAAAAAGATGTACAACTTAGTAGATTGGCCTCATTTCTACAGGAGTTTGTTTAGGAAACAAACGTCTTCATTGCCGAACCCTGTACTGTGTGAAATAAGCTACTTCGGTTCTAGGAATCAGTTTCTTTCCTACGAAGAAGGTTGAGTGTAGCAAGTTCAAACTTTCCTTGTTAATGTAATCTAAAAAGTTGTACAACTTAGTAGATTTGCCTCATTTCTAAAGTAGTTTGTTGAGAAAACAAACATCTTCATTGCGTAATCCGGACTGTGTGAAATAAGCCAGTTCGGTTCTAGGAATCAGTTTCTTTTCCACGACGAAGGTTGATTGCAGCAAGTTCAAACTTTCCTTGTTAATGTAATCTAAAAAGATGTAAAACGTAGTAGATTGGCCCCGTTTCTACAGGAGTTTGTTTAGGAAACAAACATCTTCATTGCCGAACACTGTACTGTGTGAAATAAGCTAGTTCCGTTCTAGGAATCAGTTTCTTTTTCACGACAAAGGTTGATTGCAGCAAGTTCAAACTTTCCTTGTTAATGTAATCTAAAAAGATGTACAACTTAGTAGATTGGCCTCGTTTCTACAGGAGTTTGTTTAGAAAACAAATATCTTAAATGCCGAACCCAGTACTGTGTGTAATAAGCTACTTCGGTTCTAGGAATCAGTTTCTTTCCTACGAAGAAGGTTGAGTGCAGCAAGTTTAAACTTACCTTGTTTGTGTAATCTAACAAGATGTGCTAGTTAGGAGATTCGCCTCATTGCTAAAGTAGTTTGTTTAGAAAACAAACATCTTCATTGCCAAACACTGTACTGAGTGAAATAAGCTAGTTCGGTTCTAGGAATCAGTTTCTTTTCCACGACGAAGGTTGATTGCAGCAAGTTCAATATTTACTTGTTAATGTAATCTAAAAGGATGTACAACGTAGTAGATTGGCCTCGTTTTTACAGGAGTTTGTTTAGGAAACAAACATCTTCATTGCCGAACACTGTACTGTGTGAAATAAGCTAGTTCGGTTCTAGGAATCAGTTTCTTTGCCACGAATAAGGTTGATTGCAGCAAGTTCAAACTTTCCTCGTTAATGGAATCTAAAAATATGTACGAATTAGTAGATTGGCCTCATTTCTACAGCAGTTTTTTTAGAAGACAAACATCTTCATTGGCAAACCCTGTACTGTGTGAAATAAGCTACTTCGTTTCTAGGAATCAGTTTCTTTCCTACGAAGAAGGTTGACAGCAGCAATTTCAAACTTACCTTGTTTGTGTAATCTAACAAGATGTACAAGTTAGGAGATTCGCCTCATTTCTAAAGTTCTTTGTTTAGAAAACAAACATATTCATTGCCGAACACGGTACAGTGTGAAATAGGCTGGTTTCGTTCTAAGAAACAGTTTCTTTTGACCAAGATGTTTGAGTGGAACAAGTTCAAGCTTTCCTTGTTAATGTAACGTAACAAGATGTATAGCTTAGTAGACTCTCCTCATTTCTAATGTACTTTGATTAGAAGACAAACATCTTCATTGCCGAATACTCCACTGTGTTAAGTAAGATAGTTCGGTTCTCCAATCATGTCTTTCCTACGGAGAAGGTTGAGTGCAGCAAGTTCAAACTTACCTTGTTTGTGTAATCTAACAAGATGTACAAGTTAGGAGATTCGCCTCATTTCTAAAGTAGTTTGTTTAGAAAACAAACATCTTCATTCCCGAACACTCTGCTGTGTGGAATAAGCAAGTTGGGTTCTAGGAATCTGATGCTTTCCTACGAAGAAGGTTCAGTGCAGCAAGTTCAAACTTTCCTTGTTAATGTTATTTATAAAGATGTACTACTTAGTAGATTTGCCTCATTTCTAAAGTAGTTTGTTGAGAAAACCAATATCTTCACTGCCGAACACTCTACTCTGTGAAATAAGCTAGGTGGGTTGTAAGAATCAGTTGCTTTCCTCCGAAGAAGGTTGAGTGCGGTAAGTTCTAACTTTCCTTGTTTGTGTAATCTCACAAGATGTACAATTTACAAGTTTCTCTTCATTTCTAAACTACTTGGTTTAGAACAGAAACATCTTCATTGCCCAACACTGGACTCTGTGATATAAGCTAGTTCGATTCTAGGAATCAGTTTCTAAACTACGAAGAAGGAACAGTGCAGCAAGTTCAAACTTACCTTGTTGGTGTAATCTAACAAGATGTACAAGTTAGTAGATTCGCTTCATTTCTAAAGTACTTTGTTGAGAAAACAAACATATTCATTGACGAACACTGGACTGTGTGAAATAAGCTAGTTCGGTTCTAAAAATCAGTTTCTTTTCTGCGACGAAGGTTGATTGCAGCAAGTTCAATCTTTCCTTGTTAATGTAATCTAAAAAGATGTACAACGTAGTAGATTGGCCTCGTTTCTACAGGAGTTTGTTGAGGAAGCAAACATCTTCATTGCCGAACCCTGTACTGTGTGAAATGAGCTACTTCGGTTCTAGGAATCAGTTTCTTTCCTACGAAGAATGTTGAGTGCAGCAAGTTCACACTTACCTTGTTTGTGTAATCTAACAAGATGTACACGTTAGGAGATTCGCCTCATTTCTAAAGTAGTTTGTTAGAGAAAACAAACATCTTCATTACCGAACACTGTACTATGAAATAAGCTACTTCGGTTCTAGGAAACAGTTTCTTTTCCACAACGAAGGTTGATTGCAGCAAGTTCAAACTTTCCTTGTTAATGTAATCTAAAAGGATATACAATGTCGTAGATTGGCCTCATTTGTACAGGAGTTTGTTTAGAAAAACAAACATCTTCATTGCCGAACACTGTAGTGTGTGAAATAAGCTAGTTGGTTCTAGGAATCAGTTTCTTTTCAGGAAGAAGGTTGAGTGCAGCAAGTTCAAACTTTCCTTGTTAATGTAATCTACAAAGATGTCCAACTTAGTAGATTGGCTTCATTTCTACAGGAGTTTGTTTAGAAAACAAACATCATCATTGCCAACCCTGTACTGTGTGAAATAAGCTACTTCGGATCTAGGAATCAGTTTCTTTCCTACGAAGAAGGTTGAGTGCAGCAATTTCAAACTTACCTTGTTTGTGTAATCTAACAAGATGTACAAGTTAGGAGATTCGCCACATTTCTAAAGTTGTTTGTTGAGAAAACAAACATCTTCATTGCTGAACACTGTAAAATGTGAAATAAACTAGTTCGGTTCTAGGAATCAGTTTCTTATCCACGACGAAGGTTGATTGCAGCAAGTTCAAACTTTCCTTGTTAATGTAATCTAAAAGAATGCACAACGTAGTAGATTGGCCTCATTTCTATAGGAGTTTGTTTAGGAAACAAACATCCTCATTGCTGAACACTGTACTGTGTGAAATAAGCTACTTCGGATTTAGGAATCAGTTTCTTTTCCACGAAGAAGGTTTATTGCAGCAAGTTCAAACTTTCCTTGTTAATGTAATCTAAAAAGATGTTCAACTTAGTAGATTGGCCTCATTTCTACAGGAGTTTGTTTAGAAAACAAACATCTTCATTGCCGAACCCTGTACTGTGTGAAATAAGCTACTTCGGTTCTAGGAATCAGTTTCTTTCCTACGAAGAAGGTTGAGTGCAGCAAGTTCTAACTTACCTTGTTGGTGTAATCTAACAAGATGTACAAGTTAGGAGGTTCGCCTCATTTCTAAAGTAGTTTGTTGAGAAAACAAACATCTTCATTGCCAAACACTGTACTGTGTGAAATAAGCTAGTTCGGTTCTAGGAATCAGTTTCTATTCCACAACGAAGGTTGATTGCAGCAAGTTCAAACTTTCCTTGTTAATGTAATCTAAAAAGATGTACAAGGTAGTAGATTGGCCTCGTTTCTACAGGAGATTGTTTAGGAAACAAACATCTTCATTGCCGAACACTGTACTGTGTGAAATAAGCTAGTTCGGTTCTAGGAATCAGTTTCTTTGCCACGAACAAGGTTGATTGCAGCAAGTTCAAACTTTCCTTGTTAATGGAATCTAAAAGTATGTACGACTTAGTAGATTGGCCTCATTTCTACAGGAGTTTTTTAGAAGACAAACATCTTCATTGTTGAACCCTGTACTGTGTGAAATAAGCTACTTCGGTTCGAGGAATCAGTTTCTTTCCTACGAAGAAGGTTGAGTGCAGCAATTTCAAACTTACCTTGTTTGTGTAATCTAACAACATGTACAAGTTAGGAGATTCGCCTCATTTCTAAAGTTCTTTGTTTAGAAAACAAACATATTCATTGCCGAACAAGGTACAGTGTGAAATAGGCTGGTTTCGTTCTAAGAAACAGTTTCTTTTGACCAAGATGTTTGAGTGGAACAAGTTCAAGCTTTCCTTGTTAATGTAACGTAACAAGATGTATAGCTTAGTAGAGTCTCCTCATTTCTAATGTACTTTGATTAGAAGACAAACATCTTCATTGCCGAATACTCTACTGTGTTAAGTAAGATAGTTCGGTTCTCGAATCATGTATTTCCTACTGAGAAGGTTGAGTGCAGCAAGTTCAAACTTACCTTGTTTGTGTAATCTAACAAGATGTACAAGTTAGGAGATTCGCCTCATTTCTAAAGTAGTTTGTTTAGAAAACAAACATCTTCATTCCCGAACACTCTGCTGTGTGGAATAAGTAAGTTGGGTTCTAGGAATCTGATGCTTTCCTACGAAGAAGGTTCAGTGCAGCAAGTTCAAACTTTCCCTGTTAATGTAATCTAAGAAGATGTACAACGTAGTAGATTGGCCTCGTTTCTACAGGAGTTTGTTTAGGAAACAAACATCTTCATTGGCGAACAAGGTACTGCGTGAAATAAGCTAGTTCGGTTCTAGGAATCAGTTTCTTTTCCACGAAGAAGGTTGATTGCAGCAAGTTCAAACTTTCCTTGTCAATTTAATCTAAAAAGATGTACAACGTAGTAGATTGGCCTTGTTTCTACAGGAATTTGTTTAGGAAACAAACATCTTCATTGCCGAACACTGTACTGTGTGAAATAAGCTTGTTCGGTTCTAGGAATCAGTTTCTTTTCCACGAAGAAGGTTGATTGCAGCAAGTTCAAACTTTCCTTGTTAATGTAATCTGAAAAGATGTACAACTTAGTAGATTGGCCTCATTTCTACACGAGTTTGTTTAGAAAACAAACATCTTCATTGCTGAACCCTGTACTGTGTGAAATAAGCTACTTCGCTTCACTAGGAATCAGTTTCTTTCCTACAAGAAGGTTGAGTGCAGCAAGTTCAAACTTACCTTGTTTGTGTAATCTAACAAGATGTACAAGTTCAGAGATTCACCTCATTTCTAAAGTTCTTTGTTTAGAAAACAAACATCTTCATTGACGAACATGGTACAGTGTGAAATAGGCTGGTTTCGTTCTAAGAATCAGTTTCTTTTGACCAAGATGTTTGAGTGGAACAAGTTCAAACTTTCTTGTTAATGTAACGTAACAAGATGTATAGCTTAGTAGAGTCTCCTCATTTCTAATGTACTTTGATTAGAAAACAAACATCTTCATTGCCGAATACTCTACTGTGTTAAGTAAGATAGTTCGGTTCTCCAATCATGTCTTTCCTAATGGAGAAGGTTGAGTGCAGGAAGTTCAAACTTTCCTTGTTAACGTAATCTAAAAAGATGTACAACTTAGTAGATTGGCCTCATTTCTACAGCAGTTTGTTTAGAAAACAAACATCTTCATTGCCGAACCCTGTACTGTGTGAAATAAGGTACTTCGGTTCTAGGAATCAGTTTCTTTCCTACGAAGATGGTTGAATGCAGCAAATTCAAACTTACCTTGTTTGTGTAATCTAACAAGGTGTACAAGTTAGGAGATTCGCCTCATTTCTTAAGTAGTTTGTTGAGAAAACAAACAACTTCATTGCCGAACACTGTACTGTGTGAAATAAGCTAGTTCGGTTGTAGGAATCAGTTTCTTTTCCACGAAGAAGGTTGATTGCAGCAAGTTCAAACTTTCCTTGTTAATGTAATCTAAAACGATGTACAACGTAGTTGATTGGCCTCGTTTCTACAGGAGTTTGTTTAGGAAACAAACATCTTCATTGCTGAACAAGGTACTGCGTGAAATAAGCTAGTTCGGTTCTAGGAATCAGTTTCTTTTCCACGAAGAAGGTTGATTGCAGCAAGTTCAAACTTTCCTTTTTAATGTAATCTAAAAAGATGTACAGCGTAGTAGATTGGCCTCGTTTCTATAGGAGTTTGTTTAGGAAACAAACATCTTCATTGCCGAACACTGTACTGTGTATAATAAGCTACTTCGGTTCTAAGAATCAGTTTCTTTCCTACGAAGAGGGTTGAGTGCAGCAAGTTCAAACTTACCTTGTTTGTGTAATCTAACAAGATGTACAAGTTAGGAGATTCGCCTCATTTCTAAAGTTATTTGTTTAGAAAACAAACATCTTCATTGCCGAACATGGTACAGTGTGAAATATGCTGGTTTCGTTCTAAGAATCAGTTTCTTTTGACCAAGATGTTTGAGTGGAACAATTTCAAACTTTCCTTGTTAATGTAACGTAACAAGATATATAGCTTAGTAGAGTCTCCTCATTTCTAATGTACTCTGATTAGAAAACAAACATCTTCATTGCCGAATACTCTACTGTGTTAAGTAAGATAGTTCGGAACTCCAATCATGTCTTTCCTACGGAGAAGGTTGAGTGCAGCAAGTTCAAACTTTCCTTGTTAATGTAATCTAAAAAGATGTACAACTTAGTAGATTGGCCTCATTTCTACAGGAGTTTGTTTAGAAAAACAAACATCTTCATTGCCAACCCAGTACTGTGTGAAATAAGCTACTTCGGTTCTAGGAATCAGTTTCTTTCCTACGAAGAAGGTTGAGTGCAGCAAGTTTAAACTTACCTTGTTTGTCTAATCTAACAAGATGTGCTAGTTAGGAGATTCGCCTCATTGCTAAAGTAGTTTGTTTAGAAAACAAACGTCTTCATTCCCGAACACTCTGCTGTGTGGAATAAGTAAGTTGGGTTCTAGGAATCTGATGCTTTCCTACGAAGAAGGTTCAGTGCAGCAAGTTCAAACTTTCCCTGTTAATGTAATCTAAAACGATGTATAACTTAGTAGATTGGCCTCATTTTTAAAGTACTTTTTTGAGAAAACAAACATCTTCATTGCCGAATTCTACTGTGTGAAATAAGCTAGTTCGGCTCTAGGAGTCAGCTGCTTTCCTATGAAGAACCTTGATTGCAGGAAGTTCAAACTCTCCTTGTTTGTGTGATCTAACAAGATGTACAACTTACAAGTTTCGCCTCATTTCTAAAGTAGTTTGTTTAGAAAACAAACATCTTCATTGCCGAACCCTGTAATGTGTGAAATAAGCTACTTCGGATCTAGGAATCAGTTTCTTTCCTACGAAGAAGGTTGAGTGCAGCAAGTTCAAACTTACCTTGTTTGTGTAATCTAACAAGATGTACAAGTTGGGAGATTTGCCACATTTCTAAAGTTGTTTGTTGAGAAAAAAAAATCTTCGTTGCCGAACACTGTACTGTGTGAAATAAGCTAGTTCGGTTCTAGGAATCAGTTTCTTTTCCACGACGAAGGTTGATTGCAGCAAGTTCAAACTTTCCTTGTTAATGTAATCTAAAAGGATATACAATGTCGTAGATTGGCCTCGTTTGTACAGGAGTTTGTTTAGGAAACAAACATCTTCATTGCCGAACACTGTAGTGTGTGAAATAAGCTAGTTCGGTTCTAGGAATCAGTTTCTTTTCCACGAAGAAGGTTGATTGAAGCAAGTTCAAACTTTCCTTGTTAATGTAATCTAAAAAGATGTCCAACTTAGTAGATTGGCCTCATTACTACAGGAGTTTGTTTAGAAAACAAACATCATCATTGCCGAACCCTGTACTGTGTGAAATAAGCTACTTCGGATCTAGGAATCAGTTTCTTTCCTACGAAGAAGGTTGAGTGCAGCAAGTTCTAACTTACCTTGTTGGTGTAATCTAACAAGATGTACAAGTTAGGAGGTTCGCCTCATTTCTAAAGTAGTTTGTTGAGAAAACAAACATCTTCATTGCCAAACACTGTACTGTGTGAAATAAGCTAGTTCGGTTCTAGGAATCAGTTTCTATTCCACAACGAAGGTTGATTGCAGCAAGTTCAAACTTTCCTTGTTAATGTAATCTAAAAGGATGTACAAGGTAGTAGATTGGCCTCGTTTCTACAGGAGATTGTTTAGGAAACAAACATCTTCATTGCCGAACACTGTACTGTGTGAAATAAGCTAGTTCGGTTCTAGGAATCAGTTTCTTTGCCACGAACAAGGTTGATTGCAGCAAGTTCAAACTTTCCTTGTTAATGGAATCTAAAACTATGTACGACTTAGTAGATTGGCCTCATTTCTACAGGAGTTTTTTAGAAGACAAACATCTTCATTGCCGAACCCTGTACTGTGTGAAATAAGCTACTTCGGTTCGAGGAATCAGTTTCTTTCCTACGAAGAAGGTTGAGTGCAGCAATTTCAAACTTACCTTGTTTGTGTAATCTAACAACATGTACAAGTTAGGAGATTCGCCTCATTTCTAAAGTTCTTTGTTTAGAAAACAAACATATTCATTGCCGAACAAGGTACAGTGTGAAATAGGCTGGTTTCGTTCTAAGAAACAGTTTCTTTTGACCAAGATGTTTGAGTGGAACAAGTTCAAGCTTTCCTTGTTAATGTAACGTAACAAGATGTATAGCTTAGTAGAGTCTCCTCATTTCTAATGTACTTTGATTAGAAGACAAACATCTTCATTGCCGAATACTCTACTGTGTTAAGTAAGATAGTTCGGTTCTCGAATCATGTATTTCCTACTGAGAAGGTTGAGTGCAGCAAGTTCAAACTTACCTTGTTTGTGTAATCTAACAAGATGTACAAGTTAGAGATTCGCCTCATTTTAAAGTAGTTTGTTTAGAAAACAAACATCTTCATTCCCGAACACTCTGCTGTGTGGAATAAGTAAGTTGGGTTCTAGGAATCTGATGCTTTCCTACGAAGAAGGTTCAGTGCAGCAAGTTCAAACTTTCCCTGTTAATGTAATCTAAGAAGATGTACAACGTAGTAGATTGGCCTCGTTTCTACAGGAGTTTGTTTAGGAAACAAACATCTTCATTGGCGAACAAGGTACTGCGTGAAATAAGCTAGTTCGGTTCTAGGAATCAGTTTCTTTTCCACGAAGAAGGTTGATTGCAGCAAGTTCAAACTTTCCTTGTTAATGTAATCTGAAAAGATGTACAACTTAGTAGATTGGCCTCATTTCTACACGAGTTTGTTTAGAAAACAAACATCTTCATTGCTGAACCCTGTACTGTGTGAAATAAGCTACTTCGTTTCTAGGAATCAGTTTCTTTCCTACGAAGAAGGTTGAGTGCAGCAAGTTCAAACTTACCTTGTTTGTGTAATCTAACAAGATGTACAAGTTCAGAGATTCACCTCATTTCTAAAGTTCTTTGTTTAGAAAACAAACATCTTCATTGACGAACATGGTACAGTGTGAAATAGGCTGGTTTCGTTCTAAGAATCAGTTTCTTTTGACCAAGATGTTTGAGTGGAACAAGTTCAAACTTTCTTGTTAATGTAACGTAACAAGATGTATAGCTTAGTAGAGTCTCCTCATTTCTAATGTACTTTGATTAGAAAACAAACATCTTCATTGCCGAATACTCTACTGTGTTAAGTAAGATAGTTCGGTTCTCCAATCATGTCTTTCCTACGGAGAAGGTTGAGTGCAGGAAGTTCAAACTTTCCTTGTTAACGTAATCTAAAAAGATGTACAACTTAGTAGATTGGCCTCATTTCTACAGCAGTTTGTTTAGAAAACAAACATCTTCATTGCCAACCCTGTACTGTGTGAAATAAGGTACTTGGTTCTAGGAATCAGTTTCTTTCCTCTGAAGATGGTTGAATGCAGCAAATTCAAACTTACCTTGTTTGTGTAATCTAACAAGGTGTACAAGTTAGGAGATTCGCCTCATTTCTTAAGTAGTTTGTTGAGAAAACAAACAACTTCATTGCCGAACACTGTACTGTGTGAAATAAGCTAGTTCGGTTGTAGGAATCAGTTTCTTTTCCACGAAGAAGGTTGATTGCAGCAAGTTCAAACTTTCCTTGTTAATGTAATCTAAAACGATGTACAACGTAGTTGATTGGCCTCGTTTCTACAGGAGTTTGTTTAGGAAACAAACGTCTTCATTGCCGAACAAGGTACTGCGTGAAATAAGCTAGTTCGGTTCTAGGAATCAGTTTCTTTTCCACGAAGAAGGTTGATTGCAGCAAGTTCAAACTTTCCTTTTTAATGTAATCTAAAAAGATGTACAGCGTAGTAGATTGGCCTCGTTTCTATAGGAGTTTGTTTAGGAAACAAACATCTTCATTGCCAACACTGTACTGTGTATAATAAGCTACTTCGGTTCTAAGAATCAGTTTCTTTCCTACGAAGAGGGTTGAGTGCAGCAAGTTCAAACTTACCTTGTTTGTGTAATCTAACAAGATGTACAAGTTAGGAGATTCGCCTCATTTCTAAAGTTATTTGTTTAGAAAACAAACATCTTCATTGCCGAACATGGTACAGTGTGAAATATGCTGGTTTCGTTCTAAGAATCAGTTTCTTTTGACCAAGATGTTTGAGTGGAACAATTTCAAACTTTCCTTGTTAATGTAACGTAACAAGATATATAGCTTAGTAGAGTCTCCTCATTTCTAATGTACTCTGATTAGAAAACAAACATCTTCATTGCCGAATACTCTACTGTGTTAAGTAAGATAGTTCGGAACTCCAATCATGTCTTTCCTACGGAGAAGGTTGAGTGCAGCAAGTTCAAACTTTCCTTGTTAATGTAATCTAAAAAGATGTACAACTTAGTAGATTGGCCTCATTTCTACAGGAGTTTGTTTAGAAAACAAACATCTTCATTGCCGAACCCAGTACTGTGTGAAATAAGCTACTTCGGTTCTAGGAATCAGTTTCTTTCCTACGAAGAAGGTTGAGTGCAGCAAGTTTAAACTTACCTTGTTTGTCTAATCTAACAAGATGTGCTAGTTAGAGATTCATTATTGCTAAAGTAGTTTGTTTAGAAAACAAACATCTTCATTCCCGAACACTCTGCTGTGTGGAATAAGTAAGTTGGGTTCTAGGAATCTGATGCTTTCCTACGAAGAAGGTTCAGTGCAGCAAGTTCAAACTTTCCCTGTTAATGTAATCTAAAACGATGTATAACTTAGTAGATTGGCCTCATTTTTAAAGTACTTTTTTGAGAAAACAAACATCTTCATTGCCGAATTCTACTGTGTGAAATAAGCTAGTTCCCTTCTAGGAGTCAGCTGCTTTCCTATGAAGAACCTTGATTGCAGGAAGTTCAAACTCTCCTTGTTTGTGTGATCTAACAAGATGTACAACTTACAAGTTTCGCCTCATTTCTAAAGTAGTTTGTTTAGAAAACAAACATCTTCATTGCCGAACCCTGTAATGTGTGAAATAAGCTACTTCGGATCTAGGAATCAGTTTCTTTCCTACGAAGAAGGTTGAGTGCAGAAAGTTCAAACTTACCTTGTTTGTGTAATCTAACAAGATGTACAAGTTGGGAGATTTGCCACATTTCTAAAGTTGTTTGTTGAGAAAAAAAAATCTTCGTTGCCGAACACTGTACTGTGTGAAATAAGCTAGTTCGGTTCTAGGAATCAGTTTCTTTTCCACGACGAAGGTTGATTGCAGCAAGTTCAAACTTTCCTTGTTAATGTAATCTAAAAGAATGCACAACGTAGTAGATTGGCCTCGTTTCTACAGGAGTTTGTTTAGGAAACAAACATCCTCATTGCTGAACACTGTACTGTGTGAAATAAGCTACTTCGGATTTAGGAATCAGTTTCTTTTCCACGAAGAAGGTTGATTGCAGCAAGTTCAAACTTTCCTTGTTAATGGAATCTAAAAAGATGTTCAACTTAGTAGATTGGCCTCATTTCTACAGGAGTTTGTTTAGAAAACAAACATCTTCATTGCCAAACCCTGTACTTTGTGAAATAAGCTACTGGTTCTAGGAATCAGTTTCTTTCTACACGAAGAAGGTTGAGTGCAGCAAGTTCTAACTTACCTTGTTGGTGTAATCTAACAAGATGTACAAGTTAGGAGATTCGCCTCATTTCTAAAGTAGTTTGTTGAGAAAACAAACATCTTCATTGCCAAACACTGTACTGTGTGAAATAAGCTAGATCGGTTCTAGGAATCAGTTTCTTTTCCACGAAGAAGGTTGATTGCAGCAAGTTCAAACTTTCCTTGTCAATTTAATCTAAAAAGATGTACAACGTAGTAGATTGGCCTTGTTTCTACAGGAGTTTGTTTAGGAAACAAACATCTTCATTGCCGAACACTGTACTGTGTGAAATAAGCTTGTTCGGTTCTAGGAATCAGTTTCTTTTCCACGAAGAAGGTTGATTGCAGCAAGTTCAAACTTTCCTTTGTTAATGTAATCTAAAAGATGTACAACTTAGTAGATTGGCCTCATTTCTACACGAGTTTGTTTAGAAAACAAACATCTTCATTGCCGAACCCTGTACTGTGTGAAATAAGCTACTTCATTTCTAGGAATCAGTTTCTTTCCTACGAAGAAGGTTGAGTGCAGCAAGTTCAAACTTACCTTGTTTGTGTAATCTAACAAGATGTACAAGTTCAGAGATTCACCTCATTTCTAAAGTTCTTTGTTTAGAAAACAAACATCTTCATTGACGAACATGGTACAGTGTGAAATAGGCTGGTTTCGTTCTAAGAATCAGTTTCTTTTGACCAAGATGTTAGAGTGGAACAAGTTCAAATTTTCTTGTTATTGTAACGTAACAAGATGTATAGCTTAGTAGAGTCTCCTCATTTCTAATGTACTTTGATTAGAAAACAAACATCTTCATTGCCGAATACTCTACTGTGTTAAGTAAGATAGTTCGGTTCTCCAATCATGTCTTTCCTACGGAGAAGGTTGAGTGCAGGAAGTTCAAACTTTCCTTGTTAACGTAATCTAAAAACATGTACAACTTAGTAGATTGGCCTCATTTCTACAGCAGTTTGTTTAGAAAACAAACATCTTCATTGCCGAACCCTGTACTGTGTGAAATAAGGTACTTCGGTTCTAGGAATCAGTTTCTTTCCTACGAAGATGGTTGAATGCAGCAAATTCAAACTTACCTTGTTTGTGTAATCTAACAAGATGTACAAGTTAGGAGATTCGCCTCATTTCTTAAGTAGTTTGTTGAGAAAACAAACAACTTCATTGCCGAACATTGTACTGTGTGAAATAAGCTAGTTCGGTTGTAGGAATCAGTTTCTTTTCCACGAAGAAGGTTGATTGCAGCAAGTTCAAACTTTCCTTGTTAATGTAATCTAAAACGATGTACAACGTAGTTGATGGGCCTCGTTTCTACAGGAGTTTGTTTAGGAAACAAACGTCTTCATTGCCGAACAAGGTACTGCGTGAAATAAGCTAGTTCGGTTCTAGGAATCAGTTTCTTTTCCACGAAGAAGGTTGATTGCAGCAAATTCAAACTTTCCTTTTTAATGTCATCTAAAAAGATGTACAGCATAGTAGATTGGCCTCCTTTCTACAGGAGTTTGTTTAGGAAACAAACATCTTCATTGCCGAACACTGTACTGTGTATAATAAGCTACTTCGGTTCTAAGAATCAGTTTCTTTCCTACGAAGAAGGTTGAGTGCAGCAAGTTCAAACTTTCCTTGTTAATGTAATCTAAAAAGATGTACAACTTAGTAGATTGGCCTCATTTCTACAGGAGTTTGTTTAGAAAACAAACATCTTCATTGCCGAACCCAGTACTGTGTGAAATAAGCTACTTCGGTTCTAGGAATCAGTTTCTTTCCTACGAAGAAGGTTGAGTGCAGCAAGTTTAAACTTACCTTGTTTGTCTAATCTAACAAGATGTGCTAGTTAGGAGATTCGCCTCATTGCTAAAGTAGTTTGTTTAGAAAACAAACATCTTCATTCCCGAACACTCTGCTGTGTGGAATAAGTAAGTTGGGTTCTAGGAATCTGATGCTTTCCTACGAAGAAGGTTCAGTGCAGCAAGTTCAAACTTTCCCTGTTAATGTAATCTAAAACGATGTATAACTTAGTAGATTGGCCTCATTTTTAAAGTACTTTTTTTGAGAAAACAAACATCTTCACTTTGCGAATTCTACTGTGTGAAATAAGCTAGTTCGGTTCTAGGAGTCAGCTGCTTTCCTATGAAGAACCTTGATTGCAGGAAGTTCAAACTCTCCTTGTTTGTGTGATCTAACAAGATGTACAACTTACAAGTTTCGCCTCATTTCTAAAGTAGTTTGTTTAGAAAACAAACATCTTCATTGCCGAACCCTGTAATGTGTGAAATAAGCTACTTCGGATCTAGGAATCAGTTTCTTTCCTACGAAGAAGGTTGAGTGCAGCAAGTTCAAACTTACCTTGTTTGTGTAATCTAACAAGATGTACAAGTTGGGAGATTTGCCACATTTCTAAAGTTGTTTGTTGAGAAAAAAAACATCTTCGTTGCTGAACACTGTACTGTGTGAAATAAGCTAGTTCGGTTCTAGGAATCAGTTTCTTTTCCACGACGAAGGTTGATTGCAGCAAGTTCAAACTTTCCTTGTTAATGTAATCTAAAAGAATGCACAACGTAGTAGATTGGCCTCGTTTCTACAGGAGGATTGCTAGAGGAGTTTTTTAGAAGACAAACATCTCCATTGCCGAACCCTGTACTGTGTGAAATAAGCTACTTCGGTTCTAGGAATCAGTTTCTTTCCTACGAAGAAGGTTGAGTGCAGCAATTTCAAACTTACCTTCTTTGTGTAATCTAACAAGATGTACAAGTTAGGAGATTCGCCTCATTTCTAAAGTTCTTTGTTTAGAAAACAAACATCTTCGTTGCCGAACACTGTACTGTCTGAAATAAGCTAGTTCGGTTCTAGGAATCATTTTCTTTTCCACGACGAAGGTTGATTGCAGCAAGTTCAAACTTTCCTTGTTAATGTAATCTAAAAGAATGCACAACGTAGTAGATTGGCCTCGTTTCTACAAGAGTTTGTTTAGGAAACAAACATCCTCATTGCTGAACACTGTACTGTGTGAAATAAGCTACTTCGGATTTAGGAATCAGTTTCTTTTCCACGAAGAAGGTTTATTGCAGCAAGTTCAAACTTTCCTTGTTAATGGAATCTAAAAAGATGTTCAACTTAGTAGATTGGCCTCATTTCTACAGGAGATTTTTTAGGAAACAAACATCTTCATTGCCGAACACTATACTGTGTGAAATAAGCTAGTTCGGTTATAGGAATCAGTTCCTTTGCCACGAAGAAGGTTGATTGCAGTAAGTTCAAACTTTCCTTGTTAATGGAATCTAAAAATATGTACGACTTAGTAGATTGGCCTCATTGCTAGAGGAGTTTTTTAGAAGACAAACATCTCCATTGCCGAACCCTGTACTGTGTTAAATAAGCTACTTCGGTTCTAGGAATCAGTTTCTTTCCTACGAAGAAGGTTGAGTGCAGCAAGTTCTAACTTACCTTGTTGGTGTAATCTAACAAGATGTACAAGTTAGGAGATTCGCCTCATTTCTAAAGTAGTTTGTTGAGAAAACAAACATCTTCATTGCCAAACACTGTACTGTGTGAAATAAGCTAGATCGGTTCTAGGAATCAGTTTCTTTTCCACGAAGAAGGTTGATTGCAGCAAGTTCAAACTTTCCTTGTCAATTTAATCTAAAAAGATGTACAACGTAGTAGATTGGCCTTGTTTCTACAGGAGTTTGTTTAGGAAACAAACATCTTCATTGCCGAACACTGTACTGTGTGAAATAAGCTTGTTCGGTTCTAGGAATCAGTTTCTTTTCCACGAAGAAGGTTGATTGCAGCAAGTTCAAACTTTCCTTGTTAATGTAATCTAAAAAGATGTACAACTTAGTAGATTGGCCTCATTTCTACACGAGTTTGTTTAGAAAACAAACATCTTCATTGCCGAACCCTGTACTGTGTGAAATAAGCTACTTCATTTCTAGGAATCAGTTTCTTTCCTACGAAGAAGGTTGAGTGCAGCAAGTTCAAACTTACCTTGTTTGTGTAATCTAACAAGATGTACAAGTTCAGAGATTCACCTCATTTCTAAAGTTCTTTGTTTAGAAAACAAACATCTTCATTGACGAACATGGTACAGTGTGAAATAGGCTGGTTTCGTTCTAAGAATCAGTTTCTTTTGACCAAGATGTTTGAGTGGAACAAGTTCAAACTTTCTTGTTATTGTAACGTAACAAGATGTATAGCTTAGTAGAGTCTCCTCATTTCTAATGTACTTTGATTAGAAAACAAACATATTCATTGCCGAATACTCTACTGTGTTAAGTAAGATAGTTCGGTTCTCCAATCATGTCTTTCCTACGGAGAAGGTTGAGTGCAGGAAGTTCAAACTTTCCTTGTTAACGTAATCTAAAAACATGTACAACTTAGTAGATTGGCCTCTTTTCTACAACAGTTTGTTTAGAAAACAAACATCTTCATTGCCGAACCCTGTACTGTGTGAAATAAGGTACTTCGGTTCTAGGAATCAGTTTCTTTCCTACGAAGATGGTTGAATGCAGCAAATTCAAACTTACCTTGTTTGTGTAATCTAACAAGATGTACAAGTTAGGAGATTCGCCTCATTTCTTAAGTAGTTTGTTGAGAAAACAAACAACTTCATTGCCGAACATTGTACTGTGTGAAATAAGCTAGTTCGGTTGTAAGAATCAGTTTCTTTTCCACGAAGAAGGTTGATTGCAGCAAGTTCAAACTTTCCTTGTTAATGTCATCTCAAACGATGTACAACGTAGTTGATTGGACTCGTTTCTACAGGAGTTTGTTTAGGAAACAAACGTCTTCATTGCCGAACAAGGTACTGCGTGAAATAAGCTAGTTTGGTTCTAGGAATCAGTTTCTTTTCCACGAAGAAGGCTGATTGCAGCAAGTTCAAACTTTCCTTTTTAATGTCATCTAAAAAGATGTACAGCGTAGTAGATTGGCCTCCTTTCTACAGGAGTTTGTTTAGGAAACAAACATCTTCATTGCCGAACACTGTACTGTGTATAATAAGCTACTTCGGTTCTAAGAATCAGTTTCTTTCCTACGAAGAAGGTTGAGTGCAGCAAGTTCAAACTTACCTTGTTTGTGTAATCTAACAAGATGTACAAGTTAGGAGATTCGCCTCATTTCTAAAGTTATTTGTTTAGAAAACAAACATCTTCATTGCCGAACATGGTACAGTGTGAAATATGCTGGTTTCGTTCTAAGAATCAGTTTCTTTTGACCAAGATGTTTGAGTGGAACAATTTCAAACTTTCCTTGTTAATGTAACGTAACAAGATATATAGCTTAGTAGAGTCTCCTCATTTCTAATGTACTCTGATTAGAAAACAAACATCTTCATTGCCGAATACTCTACTGTGTTAAGTAAGATAGTTCGGAACTCCAATCATGTCTTTCCTACGGAGAAGGTTGAGTGCAGCAAGTTCAAACTTTCCTTGTTAATGTAATCTAAAAAGATGTACAACTTAGTAGATTGGCCTCATTTCTACAGGAGTTTGTTTAGAAAACAAACATCTTCATTGCCGAACCCAGTACTGTGTGAAATAAGCTACTTCGGTTCTAGGAATCAGTTTCTTTCCTACGAAGAAGGTTGAGTGCAGCAATTTTAAACTTACCTTGTTTGTCTAATCTAACAAGATGTGCTAGTTAGGAGATTCGCCTCATTGCTAAAGTAGTTTGTTTAGAAAACAAACATCTTCATTCCCGAACACTCTGCTGTGTGGAATAAGTAAGTTGGGTTCTTGGAATCTGATGCTTTCCTACGAAGAAGGTTCAGTGCAGCAAGTTCAAACTTTCCCTGTTAATGTAATCTAAAACGATGTATAACTTAGTAGATTGGCCTCATTTTTAAAGTAGTTTTTTGAGAAAACAAACATCTTCATTGCCGAATTCTACTGTGTGAAATAAGCTAGTTCGGTTCTAGGAGTCAGCTGCTTTCCTATGAAGAACCTTGATTGCAGGAAGTTCAAACTCTCCTTGTTTGTGTGATCTAACAAGATGTACAACTTACAAGTTTCGCCTCATTTCTAAAGTAGTTTGTTTAGAAAACAAACATCTTCATTGCCGTACCCTGTAATGTGTGAAATAAGCTACTTCGGATCTAGGAATCAGTTTCTTTCCTACGAAGAAGGTTGAGTGCAGCAAGTTCAAACTTACCTTGTTTGTGTAATCTAACAAGATGTACAAGTTGGGAGATTTGCCAAATTTCTAAAGTTGTTTGTTGAGAAAAAAAACATCTTCATTGCTGAACACTGTACTGTGTGAAATAAGCTAGTTCGGTTCTAGGAATCAGTTTCTTTTCCACGACGAAGGTTGATTGCAGCAAGTTGAAACTTTCCTTGTTAATGTAATCTAAAAGAATGCACAACGTAGTAGATTGGCCTCGTTTCTACAGGAGTTTGTTTAGGAAACAAACATCCTCATTGCTGAACACTGTACTGTGTGAAATAAGCTACTTCGGATTTAGGAATCAGTTTCTTTTCCACGAAGAAGGTTTATTGCAGCAAGTTCAAACTTTCCTTGTTAATGGAATCTAAAAAGATGTTTAACTTAGTAGATTGGCCTCATTTCTACAGGAGTTTGTTTAGAAAACAAACATCTTCATTGCCGAACCCTGTACTGTGTGAAATAAGCTACTTCGGTTCTAGGAATCAGTTTCTTTCCTACGAAAAAAGTTGAGTGCAGCAAGTTCTAACTTACCTTGTTTGTGTAATCTAACAAGATGTACAAGTTAGGAGATTCGCCTCATTTCTAAAGTAGTTTGTTGAGAAAACAAACATCTTCATTGCCAAACACTGTACTGTGTGAAATAAGCTAGTTCGGTTCTAGGAATCAGTTTCTTTTCCACGACGAAGGTTGATTGCAGCAAGTTCAAACTTTCCTTGTTAATGTAATCTAAAAGGATGTACAAGGTAGTAGATTGGCCTCTTTTCTACAGGAGATTTTTTAGGAAACAAACATCTTCATTGCCGAACACTGTACTGTGTGAAATAAGCTAGTTCGGTTATAGGAATCAGTTTCTTTGCCACGAAGAAGGTTGATTGCAGTAAGTTCAAACTTTCGTTCTTAATGGAATCTAAAAATATGTACGACTTAGTAGATTGGCCTCATTTCTAGAGGAGTTTTTTAGAAGACAAACATCTCCATTGCCGAACCCTGTACTGTGTGAAATAAGCTACTTCGGTTCTAGGAATCAGTTTCTTTCCTACGAAGAAGGTTGAGTGCAGCAATTTCAAACTTACCTTCTTTGTGTAATCTAACAAGATGTACAAGTTAGGAGATTCGCCTCATTTCTAAAGTTCTTTGTTTAGAAAACAAACATATTCATTGCCGAACACGGTACAGTGTGAAATAGGCTGGTTTCGTTCTAAGAAACAGTTTCTTTTGACCAAGATGTTTGAGTGGAACAAGTTCAACCTTTCCTTGTTAATGTAACGTAACAAGATGTATAGCTTAGTAGAGTCTCCTCATTTCTAATGTACTTTGATTAGAAGACAAACATCTTCATTGCCGAATACTCTACTGTGTTAAGTAAGATAGTTCGGTTCTCCAATCATGTCTTTCTTATGGAGAAGGTTGAGTGCAGCAAGTTCAAACTTACCTTGTTTGTGTAATCTAACAAGATGTACAAGTTAGGAGATTCGCCTCATTTCTAAAGTTCTTTGTTTAGAAAACAAACATATTCATTGCCGAACACGGTACAGTGTGAAATAGGCTGGTTTCGTTCTAGGAAACAGTTTCTTTTGACCAAGATGTTTGAGTGGAACAAGTTCAAGCTTTCCTTGTGAATGTAACGTAACAAGATGTATAGCTTAGTAGAGTCTCCTCATTTCTCATGTACTTTGATTAGAAGACAAACATCTTCATTGCCGAATACTCTACTGTGTTAAGTAAGATAGTTCGGTTCTCCAATCATGTCTTTTCTACTGAGAAGGTTGAGTGCAGCAAGTTCAAACTTACCTTGTTTGTGTAATCTAACAAGATGTACAAGTTAGGAGATTCGCCTCATTTCTAAAGTAGTTTGTTTAGAAAACAAACATCTTCATTCCCGAACACTCTGCTGTGTGGAATAAGTAAGTTGGGTTCTAGGAATCTGATGCTTTCCTACGAAGAAGGTTCAGTGCAGCAAGTTCAAACTTTCCCTGTTAATGTAATCTAAAACGATGTATAACTTAGTAGATTGGCCTCATTTTTAAAGTAGTTTTTTGAGAAAACAAACATCTTCGTTGCCGAATTCTACTGTGTGACATAAGCTAGTTCGGTTCTAGGAGTCAGCTGCTTTCCTATGAAGAACCTTGATTGCAGGAAGTTCAAACTCTCCTTGTTTGTGTGATCTAACAAGATGTACAACTTACAAGTTTCGCCTCATTTCTAAAGTAGTTTGTTTAGAAAACAAACATCTTCATTGCTGAACCCTGTAATGTGTGAAATAAGCTACTTTGGATCTAGGAATCAGTTTCTTTCCTACGAAGAAGGTTGAGTGCAGCAAGTTCAAACTTACCTTGTTTGTGTAATCTAACAAGATGAACAAGTTGGGAGATTCGCCACATTTCTAAAGTTGTTTGTTGAGAAAAAAAACATCTTCGTTGCCGAACACTGTACTGTGTGAAATAAGCTAGTTCGGTTCTAGGAATCAGTTTCTTTTCCACGACGAAGGTTGATTGCAGCAAGTTCAAACTTTCCTTGTTAATGTAATCTAAAAGAATGCACAACGTAGTAGATTGGCCTCGTTTCTACAAGAGTTAGTTTAGGAAACAAACATCCTCATTGCTGAACACTGTACTGTGTGAAATAAGCTACTTCGGATTTAGGAATCAGTTTCTTTTCCACGAAGAAGGTTTATTGCATCAAGTTCAAACTTTCCTTGTTAATGGAATCTAAAAAGATGTTCAACTTAGTAGATTGGCCTCATTTCTACAGGAGTTTGTTTAGAAAACAAACATCTTCATTGCCGAACCCTGTACTGTGTGAAATAAGCTACTTTGGTTCTAGGAATCAGTTTCTTTCCTACGAAGAAGGTTGAGTGCAGCAAGTTCTAACTTACCTTGTTGGTGTAACCTAACAAGATGTACAAGTTAGGAGATTTGCCTCATTTCTAAAGTAGTTTGTTGAGAAAACAAACATCTTCATTGCCAAACACTGTACTGTGTGAAATAAGCTAGATCGGTTCTAGGAATCAGTTTCTTTTCCACGACGAAGGTTGATTGCAGGAAGTTCAAACTTTCCTTGTTAATGTAATCTAAAAGGATGTACAAGGTAGTAGATTGGCCTCTTTTCTACAGGAGATTGTTTAGGAAACAAACATCTTCATTGCCGAACACTGTACTGCGTGAAAGAAGCTAGTTCGGTTCTAGGAATCAGTTTCTTTGCCACGAAGAAGGTTGATTGCATCAAGTTCAAACTTTCCTTGTTAATGTAATCTAAAAAGATGTACGACTTAGTAGATTGGCCTCATTTCTACTGGAGTTTTTTAGAAGACAAACATCTTCATTGCCAAACCCTGTACTGTGTGAAATAAGCTACTTCGGTTCTAGGAATCAGTTTCTTTCCTACGAAGAAGGTTGAGTGCAGCAATTTCAAACTTACCTTGTTTGTGTAATCTAACAAGATGTACAAGTTAGGAGATTCGCCTCATTTCTAAAGTTCTTTGTTTAGAAAACAAACATCTTCATTGCCAAACACGGTACAGTGTGAAATAGGCTGGTTTCGTTCTAAGAAACAGTGTCTTTTGACCAAGATGTTTGAGTGGAACAAGTTCAAGCTTTCCTTGTTAATGGAACGTAACAAGATGTATAGCTTAGTAGAGTCTCCTCATTTCTAATGTACTTTGATTAGAAGACAAACATCTTCATTGCCGAATACTCTACTGTGTTAAGTAAGATAGTTCGGTTCTCCAATCATGTCTTTCCTATGGAGAAGGTTGAGTGCAGCAAGTTCAAACTTACCTTGTTTGTGTAATCTAACAAGATGTACAAGTTAGGAGATTCGCCTCATTTCTAAAGTAGTTTGTTTAGAAAACAAACATCTTCATTCCCGAACACTCTGCTGTGTGGAATAAGTAAGTTGGGTTCTAGGAATCTGATGCTTTCCTACCAAGAAGGTTCAGTGCAGCAAGTTCAAACTTTCCCTGTTAATGTAATCTAAAACGATGTATAACTTAGTAGATTGGCCTCATTTTTAAAGTAGTTTTTTGAGAAAACAAACATCTTCGTTGCCGAATTCTACTGTGTGAAATAAGCTAGTTCGGTTCTAGGAGTCAGCTGCTTTCCTATGAAGAACCTTGATTGCAGGAAGTTCAAACTCTCCTTGTTTGTGTGATCTAACAAGATGTACAACTTACAAGTTTCGCCTCATTTCTAAAGTAGTTTGTTTAGAAAACAAACATCTTCATTGCCGAACCCTGTAATGTGTGAAATAAGCTACTTCGGATCTAGGAATCAGTTTCTTTCCTACGAAGAAGGTTGAGTGCAGCAAGTTCAAACTTACCTTGTTTGTGTAATCTAACAAGATGTACAAGTTGGGAGATTCGCCACATTTCTAAAGTTGTTTGTTGAGAAAACAAACATCTTCATTGCCGAACACTGTACTGTGTGAAATAAGCTAGTTCGGTTCTAGGAATCAGTTTCTTTTCCACGACGAAGGTTGATTGCAGCAAGTTCAATTTTCCTTGTTAATGTAATCTAAAAAGACGTAGAACGTAGTAGATTGGAATCGTTTCTACTGGAGTTTCTTTAGGAAACAAACATCTTCATTGCCGAACACTGTACTGAGTGAAATAAGCTTGTTCGGTTGTAGGAATCAGTTTCTTTTCCAAGAAGAAGGTTGATTGCAGCAAGTTCAAACTTTCCTTGTTATTGTAATCTAAAAAGATGTTCAACTTAGTAGACTGGCCACATTTCTGCAGGAGTTTGTTTAGAAAACAAACATCTTTGTTGCCGAACACTACTGTGTGAAATAAGCTAGTTCGGTTCTATGAGTCAGCTGCTTTCCTACGAAGAACCTTGATTGCAGGAATTTCAAACTCTCCTTGTTTGTGTCATCTAACAAGATGTACAACTTACAAGTTTCTCCTCATTTCTAAAGTAGTTTGTTTAGAAAACAAACATCTTCATTGCCGAACCCTGTAATGTGTGAAATAAGCTACTTCGGATCTAGGAATCAGTTTCTTTCCTACGAAGAAGGTTAGTGCAGCAAGTTCAAACTTACCTTGTTTGTGTAATCTAACAAGATGTACAAGTTAGGAGATTCGCCACATTTCTAAAGTTGTTTGTTGAGAAAACAAACATCTTCATTGCCGAACACTGTACTGTGTGAAATAAGCTAAGTCGGTTATAGCAGTTTCTTTCCGACAAAGATGGTTGAGTGCAGAAAGTTCAAACTTTCCTTGTTAATGTTATTTATAAAGATGTACTACTTAGTAGATTTGCCTCATTTCTAAAGTAGTTTGAGGAGAAAACCAACATCTTCATTGCCGAACTCTCTACTCTGTGAAAAAAGCTAGGTGGGTTGTAAGAATCAGTTGCTTTCCTCCGAAGAAGGTTGAGTGCAGCAACTTCTAACTTTCCTTGTTTGTGTAATCTCACAAGATGTACAATTTACAAGTTTCTCTTCATTTCTAAACTACTTGGTTTAGAACAGAAACATCTTCATTGCCCAACACTGGACTCTGTGATATAAGCTAGTTGGCTTCTGGGAATCAGTTTCTAAACTACGAAGAAGGAAGAGTGCAGCAAGTTCAAACTTACCTTGTTGGTGTAATCTAACAAGATGTACAAGTTAGTAGATTCGCCTCATTTCTAAAGTACTTTGTTGAGAAAACAAACATCCTCATTGCCGAACACTGGATTGTGTGAAATAAGCTAGTTCGGTTCTAGGAATCAGTTTCTTTTGCGCAACGAAGGTTGATTGCAGCAAGTTCAAACTTTCCTTGTTAATGTAATCTAAAAAGATGTACAACATAGCAGATTGGCCCCGTTTCTACAGGAGTTTGCGTAGGAAACAAACCTTCATTGCCGAACACTGTCCTGTGTGAAATAAGCTAGTTCGGTTCTAGGAATCAGTTTCCTTCCTACGAAGAAGTTTGAGTGCAGCAAGTTCCAACTTACCTTGTTTGTGTAATCTAACAAGATGCACAAGTTAGAGATTCGCCTCATTTCAAATGTTCTTTTTGAGAAAACAAACATCTTCATTGCGAACACTGTCCTGTGTGAAATAAGCTAGTTCGGTTCTAGGAATCAGTGTCTTTTCCACGACGAAGGTTGATTGCAGCAAGTTCAAACTTTCCTTGTTAATGTAATGTAAAAGGATGTACAACGTAGTAGACTGGCCTCTTTTCTACAGGAGTTTATTTAGAAAACAAACATCGTCATTGCCGAACCTTGTACTGTGTGAAATAAGCTACTTCGGTTCTAGGAATCAGTTTCTTTCCTACGAAGAAGGTTGAGTGCAGCAAGTTCAAACTTACCTTGTTTGTGTAATCTAACAAGATGTACAAGTTAGGAGATTCGCCTCATTTCTAAAGTAGTTTGTTTAGAAAACAAACATCTTCATTCCTGAACACTCTACTGTTTGGAATAAGCAAGTTAGGAGATTCGCCTCATTTCTAAAGTAGTTTGTTGAGAAAACCAACATCTTCATTGCCCAACACTCTACTCTGTGAAATAAGCTAGGTCAGTTCTCATAATCAGTTGCTTTCCTCCGAAGAAGGTTGAGTGCAGCAAGTTCTAACTTTCCTTGTTTGTGTAATCTCACAAGATGTAAAATTTACAAGTTTCTCTTCATTTCTAAACTACTTGGTTTAGAACAGAAACATCTTCATTGCCCAACACTGGACTCTGTGATATAAGCTAGTTCGCATCTAGGAATCAGTTTCTTTACTACGAAGAAGGAAGAGTGCAGCAAGTTCAAACTTACCTTGTTGGTGTAATCTAACAAGATGTACAAATTAGTAGATTCGACTCATTTCTAAAGTAGTTTCTTCAGAAAACAAACATCTTCACTCCGAACACTGTACTGTGTGAAATAAGCTAGTTCGGTTCTAGGAATCAGTTTCTTTTCCACGAATAAGGTTGATTGCAGCAAGTTCACACTTTCCTTGTTAATGTAATCTAAAAAGATGTACAACTTAGTAGATTGGCCTCATTTCTTCAAGAGTTTGTTTACAAAACAAACATCTTCATTGCCCGAACCCTGTACTGTGTGAAATAAGCTACTTCGGTTCTAGGAATCAGTTTTTTTCCTAAGAAGAAGGTTGAGTGTAGCAAGTTCAAACTTACCTTGTTTGTGTAATCTAACAAGATGTACAAGTTCGGAGATTCGCCTCATTTCTAAAGTTCTTTGTTGAGAAAACAAACATCTTCATTGCCGAACACGGTACAGTGTGAAATAGGCCGGTTTCTTTCTAAGAATCAGTTTCTTTTGACCAAGATGTTTGAGTGGAACAAGTTCAAACATTCCTTGTTAATGTAATGTAACAAGATGTATATCAATCAGTTTCTTTTCGACAAAGATGGTTGAGTTCAGCAAGTTCAAACTTTCTTTTTTAATGTTATTTAAAAAGATGTACTACTTAGTAGATTTGCCTCATTTCTAAAGTAGTTTGTTGAGGAAACCAACATCTTCATTCCCGAACACTCTACTCTCTGAAATAAGCTAGGTGGGTTCTAAGAATCCGTTGCTTTCCTCCGAAGAAGGTTGAGTGCAGCAAGTTCTAACTTTCCTTGTTTGTGTAATCTCACAAGATGTACAATTTACAAGTTTCCCTTCATTTCTAAACTACTTGGTTTAGAACAGAAACATCTTCATTGCCCAACACTAGACTCTGTGATAGAAGCTAGTTCGCTTCTAGGAATCAGTTTCTTTACTACGAAGAAGGAAGAGTGCAGCAAGTTCAAACTTTCCTTCTTAATGTAATCTGAAAAGATGTACAACGTAGTAAATTTCCCTCGTTTCTACAGGAGTTTGTTGAGAAAACAAACATCTTCATTGCCGAACACTGTACTGTGTGAAATCAGCTAGTTCGGTTCTAGGAATCAGTTTCTTTTCCACGACGAAGGTTGATTGCAGCAAGTTCAACTGTCCTTGTTAATGTAATCTAAAAAGATGTACAACGCAGTAGATTGGCCTCGTTTCTACAGGAGTTTTGTTATGAAACAAACATCTTCATTGCCGAAAACTCTACTGTGTGAAATAAGCTAGTTCGGTTCTAGGAATCAGTTTCTTTTCCACAAAGAAGGTTGATTGCAGGAAGTTCAAACTTTCCTTGTTAATGTAATCTAAAAAGATGTTCAACTTAGTAGATTGGCCTCATTTCTACAGGAGTTTGTTTAGAAAACAAACATCTTCATTGCCAAACGCTGTACTGTGTGAAATAAGCTACTTCGGTTCTAGGAATCAGTTTCTTTCCTACGAAGAAGGTTGAGTGCAGCAAGTTCAAACTTACCTTGTTTGTGTAATCTAACAAGATGTACAAGTTAGGAGATTCTCCTCATTTCTAAAGGTCTTTGTTTAGAAAACAAACATCTTCATTGCCGAACAAGGTACAGTGTGAAATAGGCTGGTTTCGTTCTAAGAATCAGTTTCTTTTGACCAAGATGTGTGAGTGGAACAAGTTCAAACTTTCCTTGTTAATGTAATGTAACAAGATGTATAGCTTAGTAGAGTCTCCTCATTTCTAATGTACTTTGATTAGAAAACAAACATCTTCATTGCCAAGCACTCTACTGTGTTAACTAAGATAGTTCGGTTCTCGAATCATGCCTTTCATATGGAAAAGGTTGAGTGCAGCAAGTTCAAACTTACCTTGTTTGTGTAATCTAAAAAGATGTACAAGTTAGGAGATTCGCCTCATTTCTAAAGTATTTTGTTGAGAAAACCAACATCTTCATTGCCGAACACTGTGCTGTGTAGAATAAGCAAGTTGGGTTCTGGGAATCTGATGCTTTCCTACGAAGAAGGTTCAGTGCAGCAAGTTCAAACTTTCCCTATTAATGTAATCTAAAACGATGTATAACTTTGTAGATTGGCCTCATTTTTAAAGTAGTTTTTTGAGAAAACAAACATCTTCGTTGCCGAACACTACTGTGTGAAATAAGCTAGTTCGGTTCTAGGAGTCAGCTGCTTTCCTCCGAAGAACCTTGATTGCAGGAAGTTCAAACTCTCCTTGATTGTGTGATCTAATAAGATGTACAACGTACAGGTTTCGCCTCATTTCTAAAGTAATTTGTGTAGAAAACAAACATCTTCATTGCCGAACACTGTACTGTGTGAAATAACCTAAGTAGGTTATAGCAATCATTTTGTTTCGACAAAGATGGTTGAGTGCAGCAAGTTCAAACTTTCCTTGTTAATGTTATTTAAAAAGATGTACTACTCAGTAGATTTGCCTCATTTCTAAAGTAGTTTGTTGAGAAAAACGAACATCTTCATTGCCGAACACTCTACTCTGTGAAATAAGCTAGGTGGGTTCTCTCAGAATCAGTTGCTTTCCTCCGAAGAAGGTTGAGTGCAGCAAGTTCTAACTTTCCTTGATTGTGTAATCTCACAAGATGTACAATTTACAAGTTTCTCTTCATTTCTAAACTACTTGGTTTAGAACAGAAACATCTTCATTGCCCAACACTGGACTCTGTGATATAAGCTAGTTCGCTTCTAGGAATCAGTTTCTTTATACGAAGAAGGAAGAGTGCAGCAAGTTCAAACTTACCTTGTTGGTGTAATCTGACAAGATGTACAAGTTAGTAGATTCGCCTCATTTCTAAAGAAGTTTGTTGAGAAAACAAACATCTTCATTGCCGAACACTGTACTGTGTGAAATAAGCTAGATCGGTTCTAGGAATCAGTTTCTTTTCCACGATGAAGGTTGATTGCAGCTAGTTCAAACTTTCCTTGTTAATGTAATCTAAAAAGATGTACAACGTAGTAGATTGGCCTTGTTTCTACAGGAGTTTGTTTAGGAAACAAACATCTTCATTGCTGAACCATGCACTGTGTGAAATAATGTACTTCGGTTCTAGGAATCAGTTTCTTTCCTACAAAGAAGGTTGAGTGCAGCAAGTTCAAACTTACCTTTTTTGTGTAATCTAACAAGATGTACAAGTTAGGAGATTGGCCTCAATTCTAAAGTTCTTTGTTTAGAAAACAAACATCTTCATTGGCGAACACGGTACAGTGTGAAATAGGCCAGGTTCTTTCTAAGAATCAGTTTCTTTTGACCAAGATGTTTGAGTGGAACAAGGTCAAACTTTCCTTGTTAATGTAATGTAACAAGATGTATAGCTTAGTAGAGTCTCCTCATTTCTAATGTACTTTGATTAGAAAACAAACATTTTCATTGCGCAACACTCTACTGTGTTAAGTAAGATAGTTCGGTTCTCCAATCATGTCTTTCCTACGGAGAAGGTTGAGTGCAGCAAGCTCAAACTTACTTTGTCTGTGTAATCTAACAAGATGTACAAGTTAGGAGATTCGCCTCATTTCTAAAGTATTTTGTTGAGAAAACCAACATCTTCATTGCCGAACACTGTGCTGTGTAGAATAAGCAAGTTGGGTTCTGGGAATCTGATGCTTTCCTACGAAGAAGGTTCAGTGCAGCAAGTTCAAACTTTCCCTATTAATGTAATCTAAAACGATGTATAACTTTGTAGATTGGCCTCATTTTTAAAGTAGTTTTTTGAGAAAACAAACATCTTCGTTTTCGAACACTACTGTGTGAAATAAGCTAGTTCGGTTCTAGGAGTCAGCTGCTTTCCTCCAAGAACCTTGATTGCAGGAAGTTCAAACTCTCCTTGATTGTGTGATCTAATAAGATGTACAACGTACAGGTTTCGCCTCATTTCTAAAGTAATTTGTGTAGAAAACAAACATCTTCATTGCCGAACACTGTACTGTGTGAAATAACCTAAGTAGGTTATAGCAATCATTTTGTTTTCGACAAAGATGGTTGAGTGCAGCAAGTTCAAACTTTCCTTGTTAATGTTATTTAAAAAGATGTACTACTTAGTAGATTTGCCTCATTTCTAAAGTAGTTTGTTGAGAAAAAAAACATCTTCATTGCCGAACACTCTACTCTGTGAAATAAGCTAGGTGGGTTCTCAGAATCAGTTGCTTTCCTCCGAAGAAGGTTGAGTGCAGCAAGTTCTAACTTTCCTTGATTGTGTAATCTCACAAGATGTACAATTTACAAGTTTCTCTTCATTTCTAAACTACTTGGTTTAGAACAGAAACATCTTCATTGCCCAACACTGGACTCTGTGATATAAGCTAGTTTCGCTTCTAGGAATCAGTTTCTTTATACGAAGAAGGAAGAGTGCAGCAAGTTCAAACTTACCTTGTTGGTGTAATCTGACAAGATGTACAAGTTAGTAGATTCGCCTCATTTCTAAAGAAGTTTGTTGAGAAAACAAACATCTTCATTGCCGAACACTGTACTGTGTGAAATAAGCTAGATCGGTTCTAGGAATCAGTTTCTTTTCCACGATGAAGGTTGATTGCAGCTAGTTCAAACTTTCCTTGTTAATGTAATCTAAAAAGATGTACAACGTAGTAGATTGGCCTTGTTTCTACAGGAGTTTGTTTAGAAAACAAACATCTTCATTGCTGAACCATGCACTGTGTGAAATAATGTACTTCGGTTCTAGGAATCAGTTTCTTTCCTACGAAGAAGGTTGAGTGCAGCAAGTTCAAACTTACCTTTTTGTGTAATCTAACAAGATGTACAAGTTAGAGATTCGCCTCAATTCTAAAGTTCTTTGTTTAGAAAACAAACATCTTCATTGGCAAACACGGTACAGTGTGAAATAGGCCAGGTTCTTTCTAAGAATCAGTTTCTTTTTTTGACCAAGATGTTTGAGTGGAACAAGGTCAAACTTTCCTTGTTAATGTAATGTAACAAGATGTATAGCTTAGTAGAGTCTCCTCATTTCTAATGTACTTTGATTAGAAAACAAACATTTTCATTGCGAACACTCTACTGTGTTAAGTAAGATAGTTCGGTTCTCCAATCATGTCTTTCCTACGGAGAAGGTTGAGTGCAGCAAGCTCAAACTTACTTTGTCTGTGTAATCTAACAAGATGTACAAGTTAGAGATTCGCCTCATTTCTAAAGTGGTTTGTTTAGAAAACCAACATCTTCATTGCCAACACTCTGCTGTGTGGAATAAGCAAGTTGGGTTCTAGGAATCTGATGCTTTCCCACGAAGAAGGTTCAGTGCAGCAAGTTCAAACTTTCCTTGCTAATGTAATCTAAAAAGATGTATAACTTAGTAGTTGGCCTCATTTTTAAAGTAGTTTTTTGAGAAAACAAACATCTTCGTTTCCGAACACTACTGTGTGAAATAAGCTAGTTCGGTTCTAGGAGTCAGCTGCTTTCCTACGAAGAACCTTGATTGCAGGAAGTTCAAACTCTCCTTGTTTGTGTGATCTAACAAGATGTACAACTTACAAGTTTCGCCTCATTTCTAAAGTAGTTTGTTTAGAAAACAAACATCTTCATTGCCGAACACTGTACTGTGTGAAATAAGCTAAGTCGGTTATAGCAATCAGTTTCTTTTCGACAAAGATGGTTGAGTGCAGCAAGTTCAAACTTTCCTTGTTAATGTTATTTAAAAAGATGTACTACTTAGTAGATTTGCCTCATTTCTTACGTAGTTTGTTGAGAAAACCAACATCTTCATTGGCTAACACTCTACTCTGTGAAATAAGCTAGGTGGGTTCTAAGAATCAGTTGCTTTCCTCCGAAGAAGGTTGAGTGCAGCAAGTTCTAACTTTCCTTGTTTGTGTAATCTCACAAGGTGTACAATTTACAAGTTTTTCTTCATTTCTAAACTACTTGGTTAAGAACAGAAACATCTTCATTGCCCAACTCTGGACTCTGTGATGTAAGCTAGTAAGCTTTAGGAATCAGTTTCTTTACTACGAAGAAGGAAGAGTGCAGCAAGTTCAAACTTACCTTGGTGGTGTAATCTAACAAGATGAACAAGTTAGTAGAATCGCCTCATTTCTAAAGTAGTTTGTTGAGAAATCAAACATCTTCATTGCCGAACACTGGACTGTGTGAAATAAGCTAGTTCGGTTCTAGGAATCAGTTTCTTTTCCACGACGAAGGTTGATTGCAGCAAGTTCAAACTTTCCTTGTTAATGTAATCTAAAAAGATGTACAACATAGAAGATTGGCCTCATTTCTGCAGCAGTTTGTTTAGAAAACAAACATCTTCATTGCCGAACACTGTACTGTGTGAAATAAGCTGGTTCGGTTGTAGGAATTAGTTTCTTTTCCATGACGAAGGTTGATTGCAGCAAGTTCAAACTTTCCTTGTTAATGTAATCTAAAAAGATGTACAACATAGTAGATTGGCCTCGTTTCTACAGGAGTTTGTTTAGGAAACAAACATCTTCATTGCCAAACACTGTACTGTGTGAAATGAGCTAGTTCGGTTCTAGGAACCAGTTTCTTTTCCACGAAGAAGGTTGATTGCAGCAAGTTCAAACTTTCCTTGTTAATGTAATCTAAAAAGATGTACAACTTAGTAGATTGGCCTCATTGCTACAGGAGTTTGTTTAGAAAACAAAGATCTTCATTGCCAACCCTGTACTGTGTGAAATAACCTACTTGGGTTCTAGGAATCAGTTTCTTTCCTACGAAGAAGGTTGAGTGCAGCAAGTTCAAACTTACCTTGTTTGTGTAATCTAACAAGATGTACAAGTTAGAGATTCGCCTCATTTCTAAAGTAGTTTGTTGAGAAAACAAACATCTTCATTGCCGAACACTGTACTGTGTGAAATAAGCTAGTTCGGTTCTAGAAATCAGTTTCTTTTCCACGAAGAAGGTTGATTGCAGCAAGTTCAAACTTTCCTTGTTAATGTAATCTGAAAAGATGTACAACCTAGTAGATTGGCCTCGTTTCTACAGGAGTTTGTTTAGGAAACAAACATCTTCAGTGCCGAACACTGTACTGTGTGAAATAAGCTAGTTCGGTTGTAGGAATCAGTTTCTTTTCCACGAAGAAGATTGATTGCAGCAAGTTCAAACTTTCCTTGTTAGTGTAATCTAAAAAGATGTACAACTTAGTAGCTTGGCCTCATTTCTACAGGAGTTTGTTTAGAAAACAAACATCTTCATTCCCGAACCCTGTAATGTGTGAAATAAGCTACTTCGGATCTAGGAATCAGTTTCTTTCCTACGAAGAAGGTTAGTGCAGCAAGTTCAAACTTACCTTGTTTGTGTAATCTAACAAGATGTACAAGTTAGGAGATTCGCCACATTTCTAAAGTTGTTTGTTGAGAAAACAAACATCTTCATTGCCGAACACTGTACTGTGTGAAATAAGCTAAGTCGGTTATAGCAGTTTCTTTCCGACAAAGATGGTTGAGTGCAGAAAGTTCAAACTTTCCTTGTTAATGTTATTTATAAAGATGTACTACTTAGTAGATTTGCCTCATTTCTAAAGTAGTTTGAGGAGAAAACCAACATCTTCATTGCCGAACTCTCTACTCTGTGAAAAAAGCTAGGTGGGTTGTAAGAATCAGTTGCTTTCCTCCGAAGAAGGTTGAGTGCAGCAACTTCTAACTTTCCTTGTTTGTGTAATCTCACAAGATGTACAATTTACAAGTTTCTCTTCATTTCTAAACTACTTGGTTTAGAACAGAAACATCTTCATTGCCCAACACTGGACTCTGTGATATAAGCTAGTTGGCTTCTGGGAATCAGTTTCTAAACTACGAAGAAGGAAGAGTGCAGCAAGTTCAAAGTTACCTTGTTGGTGTAATCTAACAAGATGTACAAGTTAGTAGATTCGCTTCATTTCTAAAGTACTTTGTTGAGAAAACAAACATCCTCATTGCCGAACACTGGATTGTGTGAAATAAGCTAGTTCGGTTCTAGGAATTAGTTTCTTTTGCGCGACGAAGGTTGATTGCAGCAAGTTCAAACTTTCCTTGTTAATGTAATCTAAAAAGATGTACAACATAGCAGATTGGCCTCGTTTCTACAGGAGTTTGTGTAGGAAACAAACCTTCATTGCCGAGCACTGTCCTGTGTGAAATAAGCTTGTTCGGTTCTAGGAATCAGTTTCCTTCCTACGAAGAAGTTTGAGTGCAGCAAGTTCCAACTTACCTTGTTTGTGTAATCTAACAAGATGCACAAGTTAGGAGATTCGCCTCATTTCAAATGTTCTTTTTTGAGAAAACAAACATCTTCATTGCCGAACACTGTCCTGTGTGAAATAAGCTAGTTCGGTTCTAGGAATCAGTGTCTTTTCCACGACGAAGGTTGATTGCAGCAAGTTCAAACTTTCCTTGTTAATGTAATGTAAAAGGATGTACAACGTAGTAGACTGGCCTCTTTTCTACAGGAGTTTATTTAGAAAACAAACATCGTCATTGCCGAACCTTGTACTGTGTGAAATAAGCTACTTCGGTTCTAGGAATCAGTTTCTTTCCTACGAAGAAGGTTGAGTGCAGCAAGTTCAAACTTACCTTGTTTGTGTAATCTAACAAGATGTACAAGTTAGGAGATTCGCCTCATTTCTAAAGTAGTTTGTTTAGAAAACAAACATCTTCATTCCTGAACACTCTACTGTTTGGAATAAGCAAGTTACGAGATTCGCCTCATTTCTAAAGTAGTTTTTTGAGAAAACCAACATCTTCATTGCCCAACACTCTACTCTGTGAAATAAGCTAGGTCGGTTCTCATAATCAGTTGCTTTCCTCCGAAGAAGGTTGAGTGCAGCAAGTTCTAACTTTCCTTGTTTGTGTAATCTCACAAGATGTAAAATTTACAAGTTTCTCTTCATTTCTAAACTACTTGGTTTAGAACAGAAACATCTTCATTGCCCAACACTGGACTCTGTGATATAAGCTAGTTCGCATCTAGGAATCAGTTTCTTTACTACGAAGAAGGAAGAGTGCAGCAAGTTCAAACTTACCTTGTTGGTGTAATCTAACAAGATGTACAAATTAGTAGATTCGACTCATTTCTAAAGTAGTTTCTTCAGAAAACAAACATCTTCACTCCGAACACTGTACTGTGTGAAATAAGCTAGTTCGGTTCTAGGAATCAGTTTCTTTTCCACGAATAAGGTTGATTGCAGCAAGTTCACACTTTCCTTGTTAATGTAATCTAAAAAGATGTACAACTTAGTAGATTGGCCTCATTTCTTCAAGAGTTTGTTTACAAAACAAACATCTTCATTGCCGAACCCTGTACTGTGTGAAATAAGCTACTTCGGTTCTAGGAATCAGTTTTTTTCCTAAGAAGAAGGTTGAGTGTAGCAAGTTCAAACTTACCTTGTTTGTGTAATCTAACAAGATGTACAAGTTCGGAGATTCGCCTCATTTCTAAAGTTCTTTGTTGAGAAAACAAACATCTTCATTGCCGAACACGGTACAGTGTGAAATTGGCCGGTTTCTTTCTAAGAATCAGTTTCTTTTGACCAAGATGTTTGAGTGGAACAAGTTCAAACATTCCTTGTTAATGTAATGTAACAAGATGTATATCAATCAGTTTCTTTTCGACAAAGATGGTTGAGTTCAGCAAGTTCAAACTTTCTTTTTTAATGTTATTTAAAAAGATGTACTACTTAGTAGATTTGCCTCATTTCTAAAGTAGTTTGTTGAGGAAACCAACATCTTCATTCCCGAACACTCTACTCTCTGAAATAAGATAGGTGGGTTCTAAGAATCCGTTGCTTTCCTCCGAAGAAGGTTGAGTGCAGCAAGTTCTAACTTTCCTTGTTTGTGTAATCTCACAAGATGTACAATTTACAAGTTTCCCTTCATTTCTAAACTACTTGGTTTAGAACAGAAACATCTTCATTGCCCAACACTAGACTCTGTGATAGAAGCTAGTTCGCTTCTAGGAATAAGTTTCTTTACTACGAAGAAGGAAGAGTGCAGCAAGTTCAAACTTTCCTTCTTAATGTAATCTGAAAAGATGTACAACGTAGTAAATTTCCCTCGTTTCTACAGGAGTTTGTTGAGAAAACAAACATCTTCATTGCCGAACACTGTACTGTGTGAAATCAGCTAGTTCGGTTCTAGGAATCAGTTTCTTTTCCACGACGAAGGTTGATTGCAGCAAGTTCAACTGTCCTTGTTAATGTAATCTAAAAAGATGTACAACGCAGTAGATTGGCCTCGTTTCTACAGGAGTTTTGTTATGAAACAAACATCTTCATTGCCGAAAACTCTACTGTGTGAAATAAGCTAGTTCGGTTCTAGGAGTCAGCTGCTTTCCTCCGAAGAACCTTGATTGCAGGAAGTTCAAACTCTCCTTGATTGTGTGATCTAATAAGATGTACAACGTACAGGTTTCGCCTCATTTCTAAAGTAATTTGTGTAGAAAACAAACATCTTCATTGCCGAACACTGTACTGTGTGAAATAACCTAAGTAGGTTATAGCAATCATTTTGTTTCGACAAAGATGGTTGAGTGCAGCAAGTTCAAACTTTCCTTGTTAATGTTATTTAAAAAGATGTACTACTCAGTAGATTTGCCTCATTTCTAAAGTAGTTTGTTGAGAAAACGAACATCTTCATTGCCGAACACTCTACTCTGTGAAATAAGCTAGGTGGGTTCTCAGAATCAGTTGCTTTCCTCCGAAGAAGGTTGAGTGCAGCAAGTTCTAACTTTCCTTGATTGTGTAATCTCACAAGATGTACAATTTACAAGTTTCTCTTCATTTCTAAACTACTTGGTTTAGAACAGAAACATCTTCATTGCCCAACACTGGACTCTGTGATATAAGCTAGTTCGCTTCTAGGAATCAGTTTCTTTATACGAAGAAGGAAGAGTGCAGCAAGTTCAAACTTACCTTGTTGGTGTAATCTGACAAGATGTACAAGTTAGTAGATTCGCCTCATTTCTAAAGAAGTTTGTTGAGAAAACAAACATCTTCATTGCCGAACACTGTACTGTGTGAAATAAGCTAGATCGGTTCTAGGAATCAGTTTCTTTTCCACGATGAAGGTTGATTGCAGCTAGTTCAAACTTTCCTTGTTAATGTAATCTAAAAAGATGTACAACGTAGTAGATTGGCCTTGTTTCTACAGGAGTTTGTTTAGAAAACAAACATCTTCATTGCTGAACCATGCACTGTGTGAAATAATGTACTGGTTCTAGGAATCAGTTTCTTTCCTACGAAGAAGGTTGAGTGCAGCAAGTTCAAACTTACCTTTTTGTGTAATCTAACAAGATGTACAAGTTAGAGATTCGCCTCAATTCTAAAGTTCTTTGTTTAGAAAACAAACATCTTCATTGGCGAACACGGTACAGTGTGAAATAGGCCAGGTTCTTTCTAAGAATCAGTTTCTTTTGACCAAGATGTTTGAGTGGAACAAGGTCAAACTTTCCTTGTTAATGTAATGTAACAAGATGTATAGCTTAGTAGAGTCTCCTCATTTCTAATGTACTTTGATTAGAAAACAAACATTTTCATTGCGCAACACTCTACTGTGTTAAGTAAGATAGTTCGGTTCTCCAATCATGTCTTTCCTACGGAGAAGGTTGAGTGCAGCAAGCTCAAACTTACTTTGTCTGTGTAATCTAACAAGATGTACAAGTTAGGAGATTCGCCTCATTTCTAAAGTATTTTGTTGAGAAAACCAACATCTTCATTGCCGAACACTGTGCTGTGTAGAATAAGCAAGTTGGGTTCTGGGAATCTGATGCTTTCCTACGAAGAAGGTTCAGTGCAGCAAGTTCAAACTTTCCCTATTAATGTAATCTAAAACGATGTATAACTTTGTAGATTGGCCTCATTTTTAAAGTAGTTTTTTGAGAAAACAAACATCTTCGTTGCCAAACACTACTGTGTGAAATAAGCTAGTTCGGTTCTAGGAGTCAGCTGCTTTCCTCCGAAGAACCTTGATTGCAGGAAGTTCAAACTCTCCTTGATTGTGTGATCTAATAAGATGTACAACGTACAGGTTTCGCCTCATTTCTAAAGTAATTTGTGTAGAAAACAAACATCTTCATTGCCGAACACTGTACTGTGTGAAATAACCTAAGTAGGTTATAGCAATCATTTTGTTTCGACAAAGATGGTTGAGTGCAGCAAGTTCAAACTTTCCTTGTTAATGTTATTTAAAAAGATGTACTACTCAGTAGATTTGCCTCATTTCTAAAGTAGTTTGTTGAGAAAACGAACATCTTCATTGCCGAACACTCTACTCTGTGAAATAAGCTAGGTGGGTTCTCAGAATCAGTTGCTTTCCTCCGAAGAAGGTTGAGTGCAGCAAGTTCTAACTTTCCTTGTTTGTGTAATCTCACAAGATGTACAATTTACAAGTTTCTCTTCATTTCTAAACTACTTGGTTTAGAACAGAAACATCTTCATTGCCCAACACTGGACTCTGTGATATAAGCTAGTTCGGCTTCTAGGAATCAGTTTCTTTATACGAAGAAGGAAGAGTGCAGCAAGTTCAAACTTACCTTGTTGGTGTAATCTGACAAGATGTACAAGTTAGTAGATTCGCCTCATTTCTAAAGAAGTTTGTTGAGAAAACAAACATCTTCATTGCCGAACACTGTACTGTGTGAAATAAGCTAGATCGGTTCTAGGAATCAGTTTCTTTTCCACGATGAAGGTTGATTGCAGCTAGTTCAAACTTTCCTTGTTAATGTAATCTAAAAAGATGTACAACGTAGTAGATTGGCCTTGTTTCTACAGGAGTTTGTTTAGGAAACAAACATCTTCATTGCTGAACCATGCACTGTGTGAAATAATGTACTTCGGTTCTAGGAATCAGTTTCTTTCCTACGAAGAAGGTTGAGTGCAGCAAGTTCAAACTTACCTTTTTTGTGTAATCTAACAAGATGTACAAGTTAGGAGATTCGCCTCAATTCTAAAGTTCTTTGTTTAGAAAACAAACATCTTCATTGGCGAACACGGTACAGTGTGAAATAGGCCAGGTTCTTTCTAAGAATCAGTTTCTTTTGACCAAGATGTTTGAGTGGAACAAGGTCAAACTTTCCTTGTTAATGTAATGTAACAAGATGTATAGCTTAGTAGAGTCTCCTCATTTCTAATGTACTTTGATTAGAAAACAAACATTTTCATTGCGCAACACTCTACTGTGTTAAGTAAGATAGTTCGGTTCTCCAATCATGTCTTTCCTACGGAGAAGGTTGAGTGCAGCAAGCTCAAACTTACTTTGTCTGTGTAATCTAACAAGATGTACAAGTTAGGAGATTCGCCTCATTTCTAAAGTGGTTTGTTTAGAAAACCAACATCTTCATTGCCGAACACTCTGCTGTGTGGAATAAGCAAGTTGGGTTCTAGGAATCTGATGCTTTCCTACGAAGAAGGTTCAGTGCAGCAAGTTCAAACTTTCCCTGCTAATGTAATCTAAAACGATGTATAACTTAGTAGATTGGCCTCATTTTTAAAGTAGTTTTTTGAGAAAACAAACATCTTCGTTTCCGAACACTACTGTGTGAAATAAGCTAGTTCGGTTCTAGGAGTCAGCTGCTTTCCTACGAAGAACCTTGATTGCAGGAAGTTCAAACTCTCCTTGTTTGTGTGATCTAACAAGATGTACAACTTACAAGATTCGCCTCATTTCTAAAGTAGTTTGTTTAGAAAACAAACATCTTCATTGCCGAACACTGTACTGTGTGAAATAAGCTAAGTCGGTTATAGCAATCAGTTTCTTTTCGACAAAGATGGTTGAGTGCAGCAAGTTCAAACTTTCCTTGTTAATGTTATTTAAAAAGATGTACTACTTAGTAGATTTGCCTCATTTCTTACGTAGTTTGTTGAGAAAACCAACATCTTCATTGGCGAACACTCTACTCTGTGAAATAAGCTAGGTGGGTTCTAAGAATCAGTTGCTTTCCTCCGAAGAAGGTTGAGTGCAGCAAGTTCTAACTTTCCTTGTTTGTGTAATCTCACAAGGTGTACAATTTACAAGTTTTTCTTCATTTCTAAACTACTTGGTTAAGAACAGAAACATCTTCATTGCCCAACTCTGGACTCTGTGATGTAAGCTAGTAAGCTTCTAGGAATCAGTTTCTTTACTACGAAGAAGGAAGAGTGCAGCAAGTTCAAACTTACCTTGGTGGTGTAATCTAACAAGATGAACAAGTTAGTAGAATCGCCTCATTTCTAAAGTAGTTTGTTGAGAAATCAAACATCTTCATTGCCGAACACTGGACTGTGTGAAATAAGCTAGTTCGGTTCTAGGAATCAGTTTCTTTTCCACGACGAAGGTTGATTGCAGCAAGTTCAAACTTTCCTTGTTAATGTAATCTAAAAAGATGTACAACATAGAAGATTGGCCTCGTTTCTGCAGCAGTTTGTTTAGGAAACAAACATCTTCATTGCCGAACACTGTACTGCGTGAAATAAGCTGGTTCGGTTGTGGGAATTAGTTTCTTTTCCATGACGAAGGTTGATTGCAGCAAGTTCAAACTTTCCTTGTTAATGTAATCTAAAAAGATGTACAACATAGTAGATTGGCCTCGTTTCTACAGGAGTTTGTTTAGGAAACAAACATCTTCATTGCCAAACACTGTACTGTGTGAAATGAGCTAGTTCGGTTCTAGGAAACAGTTTCTTTTCCACGAAGAAGGTTGATTGCAGCAAGTTCAAACTTTCCTTGTTAATGTAATCTAAAAAGATGTACAACTTAGTAGATTGGCCTCATTGCTACAGGAGTTTGTTTAGAAAACAAAGATCTTCATTGCCGAACCCTGTACTGTGTGAAATAACCTACTTGGGTTCTAGGAATCAGTTTCTTTCCTACGAAGAAGGTTGAGTGCAGCAAGTTCAAACTTACCTTGTTTGTGTAATCTAACAAGATGTACAAGTTAGGAGATTCGCCTCATTTCTAAAGTAGTTTGTTGAGAAAACAAACATCTTCATTGCCGAACACTGTACTGTGTGAAATAAGCTAGTTCGGTTCTAGAAATCAGTTTCTTTTCCACGAAGAAGGTTGATTGCAGCAAGTTCAAACTTTCCTTGTTAATGTAATCTGAAAAGATGTACAACCTAGTAGATTGGCCTCGTTTCTACAGGAGTTTGTTTAGGAAACAAACATCTTCAGTGCCGAACACTGTACTGTGTGAAATAAGCTAGTTCGGTTGTAGGAATCAGTTTCTTTTCCACGAAGAAGATTGATTGCAGCAAGTTCAAACTTTCCTTGTTAGTGTAATCTAAAAAGATGTACAACTTAGTAGCTTGGCCTCATTTCTACAGGAGTTTGTTTACAAAACAAACATCTTCATTGCCGAACCCTGTACTGTGTGAAATAAGCTACTTCGGTTCTAGGAATCAGTTTCTTTCCTACGAAGAAGGTTGAGTGCAGCAAGTTCAAACTTACCTTGTTTGTGTAATCTAACAAGATGTACAAGTTAGGAGATTCGCCTCATTTCTAAAGTTCTTTGTTTAGAAAACAAACATCTTCATGGCCAAACACGGAACAGTGTGAAATAGGCTGGTTTCGTTCTAAGAATCACTTTCTTTTGACCAAGATGTTTGAGTCGAACAAGTTCAAACTTTCCTTGTTAATGTAATGTAACAAGATGTATATCTTAGTAGAGTCTCCTCATTTCTAATGTACTTTGATTAGAAAACAAACATCTTCATTGCAGAACCCTGTACTGTTTGAAATAATTTACTTCGTTTCTAGGAATCAGTTTCTTTCCCACGAAGACGGTTGAGTGCAGCAAGTTCAAACTTACCTTGTTCGTGTAACTTAACATGATATACAAGTTAGGAGATTCGCCTCATTTCTAACGTAGTTTGTTGAGAAAACAAACATCTTCATGGCCGAACACTGTACTGTGTGAAATAAGCTAGTTCAGTTCTAGGAATCAGTTTCTTTTCCATGACGAATGTTGATTGCAGCAACTTCAAACTTTCCTTGTTAATGTAATCTAAAAAGATGTACAACGTAGTAGATTGGCCTCATTTATACAAGGGTTTGTTTAGGAAACAAACATCTTCATTGCCGAACACTGTACTGTGTAAAATAAGCTAGTTCGGTTCTAGGATTCAGTTTCTTTTCCACGGCGAAGGTTGATTGCAGCAAGTTCAAACTTTCCTTGTTAATGTAATCTAAAAGGATGTACAACGTAGTAGATTGGCCTCGTTTCTACAGGAGATTGTTTAGGAAACAAACATCTTCATTGTGGAACACTGTACTGGGTGAAATAAGCTAGTTCGGTTCTAGGAATCAGTTTCTTTTCCACGAAGAAGGTTGATTGCAGCAAGTTCAAACTTTCCTTGTTAATGTAATCTAAAAGGATGTACAACGTAGTAGATTGGCCTCGTTTCTACAGGAGATTGTTTAGGAAACAAACATCTTCATTGTGGAACACTGTTCTGGGTGAAATAAGCTAGTTCGGTTCTAGGAATCAGTTTCTTTTCCACGAAGAAGGTTGATTGCAGCAAGTTCAAACTTTCCTTGTTAATGTAATCTAAAAGGATGTACAATGTAGTAGATTGGCCTCGTTTCTACAGGGGTTTTTTAGAAAACAAACATCTTCATTGCCGAACCCTGTACTGTGTGAAATAAGCTACTTTGGTTCTAGGAATCAGTTTCTTTCCTACGAAGAAGGTTGAGTGCAGCAAGTTCAAACATACTTTGTTTGTGTAATCTAACAAGATTTACAATTTAGTAGATTCGCCTCATTTCTAAAGTAGTTTGTTGAGAAAACAAACATCTTCATTTCCGAACACTCTACTCTGTGAAATAAGCTAGGTGGGTTCTAAGAATCAATTGCTTTCCTCGGAAGAACGATGAGTGCAGCAAGTTCTAACTTTCCTTGTTTGTGTAATCTCACAAGATGTACAATTTACAAGTTTCTCTTCATTTCTAAACTACTTGGTTTAGAACAGAAACATCTTCATTGCCCAACACTGGACTCTGTGATATAAGCTAGTTGGCTTCTAGGAATCAGTTTCCTTACTACGAAGAAGGAAGAGTGCAGCAAGTTCAAACTTACCTTGTTGGTGTAATCTAACAAGATGTACAAGTTAGTAGATTCGCCTCATTTCTAAAGTAGTTTGTTGAGAAAACAAACATCTTCGTTGCCGAACACTGTACTGTGTGAAAGAAGCTAGTTCGGTTCTAGGAATCAGTTTCTTTTCCACGACGAAGGTTGATTGCAGCAAGTTCAAACGTTCCTTTTTAATGTAATCTAAAAGGATGTACAACGTAGTAGATTGGCCTCGTTTCTACAGGAGTTTGTTTAGGAAACAAACATCTTCATTACCGAACACTGTACTGTGTGAAATAAGCTAGTTCGGGTCTAGAAATCAGTTTCTTTTCCACGAAGAAGGTTGATTGCAGCAAGTTCAAATTTTCCCTGTTTATGTAATCTAAAAAGATGTTCAACTTAGTAGATAGGCCTCATTTCTACAGGAGTTTGTTTAGAAAAAAACATCTTAATTGCCGAACCCTATACTGTATGAAATGAGGTACTTCGGTTCTAGGAATCAGTTTCTTTCCTACGAAGAAGGTTGAGTGCAGCAAGTCCAAACTTACCTTGTTTGCGTAATCTAACAAGATGTACAAGTTAGGAGATTCGCCTCCTTTCTAAAGTTCTTTGTTTAGGAAACAAACATCTTCATTGCCGAACATGGTACATTGTGAAATAGGCTGGTTTCGTTCTAAGAATCAGTTTCTTTTGACCAAGATGTTTGAGTGGAACAAGTTCAAACTTTCCTTGTTAATGTAACATAACAAAATGTATAGCTTAGTAGAGACTCCTCATTTCTAATGTACTTTGATTAGAAAACAAACGTCTTCATTGCCGAATACTCTACTGTGTTAAGTAAGATAGTTCGGTTCTCCAATCATGTCTTTCCTACGGAGAAGGTTGAGTGCAGCAAGTTCAAACTTACCTTTTTTGTGTAATCTAAGAAGATGTACAAGTTAGGAGATTCGCCTCCTTTCTAAACTAGTTTGTTTAGAAAACAAACATCTTCATTCCCGAACACTCTGCTGTGTGGAATAAGCAAGTTGGGTTCTAGGAATCTGATGCTTTCCTATGAAGAAGGTTCAGTGCAGCAAGTTCAAACTTTCCCTGTTAATGTAATCTAAAAGGATGTATAACTTAGTAGATTGGCCTCATTTTTAAAGTAGTTTTTTGAGAAAACAAACATCTTCATTGCCGAACACTACTGTGTGAAATAAGCTAGTTCGGTTCTAGGAGTCAGCTGCTTTCCTCCGAAGAACCTTGATTGCAGGAAGTTCAAACTCTCCTTGTTTGTGTGATCTAACAAGATGTACAACTTACAAGTTTCGCCTCATTTCTAAAGTAGATTGTTGAGAAAACAAACATCTTCATTGCCGAACAGTGTACTGTGTCAAAAAGCTAAGTCTGTTATACCAATCAGTTTCTTTTCGATAAAGATGGTTGAGTGCAGCAAGTTCCAACTTTCCTTCTTAATGTTATTTTAAAAGATGTACTACTTAGTAGATTTGCCTCATTTCTAAAGTATTTTGTTGAGAAAACCAATATCTTCATTGCCGAACACGCTACTCTGTGAAATAAGCTAGGTGGGTTCTAAGAATCAGTTGCTTTCCTCCGAAGAAGGTTGAGTGCAGCAAGTTCTAACTTTCCTTGAATGTGTAATCTCACAAGATGTACAATTTACAAGTTTCTCTTCATTTCTAAACTACTTGGTTTAGAACAGAAACATCTTCATTGCCCAACACTGGACTCTGTGATATAAGCTAGTTCGCTTCTAGGAATCTGTTTCTTTAGTACGAAGAAGGAAGAGTGTAGCAAGTTCAATCTGACCTTGTTGGTGTAATCTAACAAGATGTACAAGTTAGTAGATTCGCCTCATTTCTAAAGTAGTTTGTTGAGAAAACAAACATCTTCATTTCCGAACACTGTACTGTGTGAAATAAGCAAAGTGGGTTATAGCCATCAGATTCTTTTCGACAAAGATGGTTGAGTGCAGCAAGTTCAAACTTTCCTTGTTAATGTTATTTAAAAAGATATACTACTTAGTAGATTTGCCTCATTTCTAAAGTAGTTCATTGAGAAAACGAACATCTTCATTGCCGAACACTCTACTCTGTGAAATAAGCTAGGTGGGTTCTAAGAATCAGTTGCTTTCCTCCGAAGAAGGTTGAGTGCAGCAAGTTTTAACTTTCCTTGTATGTGTAATCTCACAAGATGTACCATTTACAAGTTTCTCTTCATTTCTAAACTACTTGGTTTAGAACCGAAACATCTTCATTTCCCAACACTGGACTCTGTGATATAAGCAGGTTCCCTTCTCGGAATCAGTTTCTTTACTACGGAGAAAGAAGAGTGCAGCAAGTTCAAACTTACCTTGTTGGTGTAATCTAACAAGATGTACAAGTAAGTAGATTCGCCTCATTTGTAAAGTAGTTTGTTGAAAAAACAAACATCTTCATTTCCGAACACTGTACTGTGTGAAATAACCTAGTTTGGTTCTAGGAATCAGTTTCTTTTCAAGAAGAAGGTTGATTGCAGCAAGTTCAAACTTTCCTTGTTAATGTAGTCAAAAAAAGATGTACAACACAGTAGATTGGCCTCGTTTCTACAGGAGTTTGTTTATGAAACAAACATCTTCATTTCCGAACACTGTACTGTGTGAAATAAGCAAAGTGGGTTATAGCCATCAGATTCTTTTCGACAAAGATGGTTGAGTGCAGCAAGTTCAAACTTTCCTTGTTAATGTTATTTAAAAAGATATACTACTTAGTAGATTTGCCTCTTTTCTAAAGTAGTTCATTGAGAAAACGAACATCTTCATTGCCGAACACTCTACTCTGTGAAATTAGCCAGGTGGGTTCTTAGAATCAGTTGCTTTCCTCCGAAGAAGGTTGAGTGCAGCAAGTTCTAACTTTCCTTGTTTGTGTAATCTCACAAGATGTACAATTTACAAGTTTCTCTTCATTTGTAAACTACTTGGTTTAGAACAGAAACATCTTCATTGCCCAACACTGGACTCTGTGATATAAGCTAGTTTGCTTCTAGGAATCAGTTTCTTTACTACGAAGAAGGAAGAGTGCAGCAAGTTCAAACTTACTTTGTTGGTGTAATCTAACAAGATGTACAAGTTAGTAGATTCGCCTCATTTCTAAAGTAGTTTGTTGAGAAAACAAATATCTTCATGCCGAACACTGTACTGTGTGAAATAAGCTAGTTTGGTTCTAGGAATCAGTTTCTTTTCCACGACGAATGTTGATTGCAGCAAGTTCAAACTTTCCTTGTTAATGTAATCTAAAAAGATGTACAACGTAGTAGATTGGCCTCGTTTCTACAGTAGTTCGTTTAGGAAACAAACATCTTCATTCCCGAACACTGTACTGTGTGAAATAAACTAGTCCGGTTCTATGAATCATTTTCTTTTCCACGAAGAAGGTTGATTGCAGCAAGTTCAAACTTTCCTTGTTAATGTAATCTAAAAAGATGTACAACTTAGTAGATTGGCCTCATTTCTGCAGGAGTTTGTTTAGAAAACAAACATCTTTATTGCCAAACCCTGTACTGTGTGAAATAAGCTACTTAAGTTCTAGGAATCAGTTTCTTTCCTACGAAGAAGGTTGAGTGCAGCAAGTTCAAACTTACCTTGTTTGTGTAATCTAACAAGATGCACAAGTTAGGAGATTCGCCTCATTTCTACAGTTCTTTGTTTAGAAAACAAACATCTTCATTGCCGAACACGGTACAGTGTGAAATAGGCTGGTTTCGTTCTAAAAATCAGTTTCTTTTGACCAAGATGTTTGAGTGGAACAAGTTCAAACTTTCCTTGTTAATGTAATGGAACAAGATGTATCGCTTAGTAGAGTCTCCTCATTTCTAATGTACTTTGATTAGAAAACAAACATCTTCATTGCCGAACACTCTACTTTGTTAAGTAAGATAGTTCGGTTCTCCAATCATGTCTTTCCTACGGAGAAGGTTGAGTGCAGGAAGTTCAAACTTACCTTGTTTGTGTAATCTAACAAGATGTACAAGTTGGGAGATTCGACTCATTTCTGAAGTAGTTTGTTTAGAAAACAAACATCTTCATTCCTGAACACTCTGCTGTGTGGAATAAGCAAGTTGGGTTCTAGGAATCTGATCCTTTCCTACGAAGAGGGTTCAGTGCAGCAAGTTCAAACTTTCCCTGTGAATGTAATCTAAAACGATGTATAACTTAGTAGATTGGCCTCATTTTTAAAGTAGTTTTTTGAGAAAACAAACATCTTCGTTGCCGAGCACTACTGTGTGAAATAAGCTAGTTCGGTTCTAGGAGTCAGCTGCTTTCCTACGATGAACCTTGATTGTAGGAAGTTCAAACTCTCCTTGTTTGTGTGATCTAACGAGATGTACAACTTACAAGTTTCGCCTCATTTCTAAAGTAGTTTGTTTAGAAAACAAACATCTTCATTGCCGAACACTGTACTGTGTGAAATAAGCTAAGTCGGTTATAGCAATCAGTTTCTTTTCGACAAAGATGGTTGAGTGCAGCAAGTTCAAACTTTCCTTGTTAATGTTATTTAAAAAGATGTACTACTTAGTAGATGTGCCTCATTTCTAAAGTAGTTTGCGGAGAAAACCAACATCTTCATTGCCGAACACTCTACTCTGTGAAATTAGCTAGGTGGGTTCTAAGAATCAGTTGCTTTCCTCCGAAGAAGGTTGAGTGCAGCAAGTTCTAACTTTCCTTGTTTGTGTAATCTCACAAGATGTACAATTTACAAGTTTCTCTTCATTTCTAAACTACTTGGCTTAGAACAGAAACATCTTCATTGCCCAACACTGGACTCTGTGATATAAGCTAGTTTGCTTCTAGGAATCAGTTTCTTTACTACGAAGATGGAAGAGTGCAGCAAGTTCAAACTTACATTGTTGGTGTAATCTAACAAGATGTACAAGTTAGTAGATTCGCCTCATTTCTAAAGTAGTTTGTTGAGAAAACAAATATCTTCATTGCCGAACACTGTACTGTGTGAAATAAGCTAGTTTGGTTGTAGGAATCATTTTTTTTTCCACGACGAATGTTGATTGCAGCAAGTTCAAACTTTCCTTGTTAATGTAATGTAAAAAGATGTACAACGTAGTAGATTGGCCTCGTTTCTACAGTAGTTCGTTTAGGAAACAAACAGCTTCATTCCCGAACACTGTACTGTGTGAAATAATCTAGTCCGGTTCTAGGAATCACTTTCTTTTCCACGAAGAAGGTTGATTGCAGCAAGTTCAAACTTTCCTTGTTAATGTAATCTAAAAAGATGTACAACTTAGTAGATTGGCCTCATTTCTACAGGAGTTTGTTTAGAAAACAAACATCTTCATTGCTGAACCCTGTACTGTGTGAAATAAGCTACTTCAGTTCTAGGAATGAGTTTCTTTCCTACGAAGAAGGTTGAGTGGAGCAAGTTTAAACTTACCTTGTTTGTGTAATCTAACAAGATGCACAAGTTAGGAGATTCGCCTCATTTCTAAAGTTCTTTGTTTAGAAAACAAACATCTTCATTGCCGAACATGGTACAGTGTGAAATAGGCTGGTTTCGTTCTAAGAATCAGTTTCTTTTGACCAAGATGTTTGAGTGGAACAAGTTCAAACTTTCCTTCTAATGTAACGTAACAAGATGTATAGCTTAGTAGGGTCTCCTCATTTCTAATGTACTTTGATTGGAAAACAAACATCTTCATTGCCAAACACTCTACTGTGTTAAGTAAGATAGTTCGGTTCTCGAATCATGTCTTTCCTACGAGAAGGTTGAGTGCAGCAAGTTCAAACTTACCTTGTTTGTGTAATCTAACAAGATGTACAAGCTAGGAGATTCGCCTCATTTCTAAAGTAGTTTGTTTAGAAAACAGACATCTTCATTACCGAACACTCTACTGTGTGAAATAAGCTAAGTCAGTTATAGCAATCAGTTTCTTTTCGACAAAGATGGTTGAGTGCAGCAAGTTCAAACTTTCCTTGTTAATGTTATTTAAAAAGATGTACTACTTAGTAGATGTGCCTCATTTCTAAAGTAGTTTGTTGAGAAAACCAACATCTTCATTGCCGAACACTCTACTCTGTGAAATAAGCTAGGTGGGTTCTGAGAATCAGTTGCTTTCTGTTGCAGACAGCTTCAGGTTCGCTGAGATGAACTTCCAGACCAGGCACAGTTATGGAGGAAGGGATATTATTTATTGAAGCTTACAGATCCAGGGGAAGTTCCATAATGGCAAGAGAAGTGGCCTGCTTTCCACAGGGCCAAGCAGAGAGAGAAAAGCCAACCAGCCACCACAGCAAACAGAGCAAAACTACCGCCAAAAGGTCACACAGCACAATTCAGGAACTCCTGCTAGGCACATTTGCATATCTTTACAATGGAATCTCAAACCATCACCACACCTTAAGACCAGCCCCCAGTGACATTGCCTCTAGCAAGGTGATTGCAGATGCAAACTATTAACTAATAAAACACTGAATATATTGGGAGACATATATTCAAACTACCACATTCCGCCGCCTGGCCCCCAATATATTTAGCTCCTGGTCCCCAATAGATTTATAACTATCACACATTGTAAATTGTACTCAGTCCAATTTCAAAGGTTCTCACAGTCTTGATCAACTTAAGATAGTGAGTCCTGTAAAATCAAACAAGTTAAATACTTTCAACATGTAAAGGCACAGAGTAAACATTTTAAACTGGTATAAGGCATAGCAAGGAGAGACTAGAACAATGCAAACTCAACCACCATCAGCCCTCATCAAACTTCTGCAGTTCAAGTTCAATATAACCAGAGACTAACAGTCTCCAGGTTTTCCAAATCCTTCCTCCAGCTGGGCAGAGTCACCAGGGAAAACTTTCATCCCATGCCAACACTGCACTCCATGGTAGCCCTTTTGCACAGTCCTGGTATATCCAAAAACATCTTCAGGTCTCCATGCAAACCACGGTCCATCTTCCAAAGGCTCTTCCAGCCTATTCCTGAGGGTCTTCATGCCCTGCCTCATGCCGCATCTCAGCAGCGGCTCCTGGAACCGTGTGCAACTCATGACCACTCCATGCATTTTTTCATATTTCCAAAACTAATACCAGGTGTGCAGGACACAGCCATATTCTAAATCCAGGGACAAAATAAACCATAGCCTTGAAAAGCAGGTTCCTTCTCCAGTCAACTCTTTCCAAGAATTTGCATTTTTAACAGTCTTTCCTCAGGCATCCTCTCCATTGTTTTAATGTAAATTTGTCAGGCCATCTTCCTTCCACCTTCCTTAAGATTGCTAATGTGTTGACAATAGCAACCTAAAACCAGTTTCAATGCCTCTACTTTTAACTTGCTTGAGGTTTTCCAACTTAAAATCTTAAAATCTCAGTCCGATATCTTTAGCCAAGCACATCAGTCCATTACAAATTTAACCTTGATCAAACTTTCTGGGCCTGGATAGCAGAACGTAGCCATCCCTTATGCCAGTACCCAGTTCTAACAAAGTCCTCTGCAGTCTTTCCTTCCCCTTAGAAACCTCATAAGCCAAGCATCGAAGTTCAGTACTATCTGCACTTAGCATTCTCAAACTCTCATCAGAATAGTCCATAAAACTTGGCTTACAACTCCAGAAGGCACCTTCAGTTGCAAGCACCAACTCCATGCCCATTCCTCCAAAACAAAGGTTCCAAAAGACGAATATCCACAAGGTCAGGTTCATCTCACCCCACACTCCTCGGTACCAATTTACTGTTGCGGACAGCTTCAGGTTCGCTGAGCTGAACTTCCAGACCAGGCACAGTTATGGAGGAAGGGATATTATTTATTGAAGCTTACAGATCCAGGGGAAGTTCCATAATGGCAAGAGAAGCGGCCTGCTCTCTACAGGGCCAAGCAGAGAGAGAAAAGCCAACCAGCCACCACAGCAAACAGAGCAAAACTACCGCCAAAAGGTCACACAGCACAATTCAGGAACTCTTAAGACCAGCCCCAGTGACATTGCCTCTAGCAAGGTGATTGCAGATGCAAACTATTACTAATAAAACACTGAATATATTGGGGGACATATATTCAAACTACCACACTTTCCTACGAAGAAGGTTTAGTGCAGCAAGTTCTAACTTCTCTTGTTTGTGTAATCTCACAAGATGTACAATTTACAAGTTTCTCTTCATTTCTAAACTACTTGGTTTAGAACAGAGACATCTTCATTGCCCAACGCTGGACTCTGTGATATAAGCTAGTTCGCGTCTAGGAATCAGTTTCTTTACTACGAAGAAGGAAGAGTGCAGCAAGTTCAAACTTACCTTGTTGGTGTAATCTAACAAGATGTACAAGTTAGTAGATTTGCCTCATTTCTAAAGTAGTTTGTTGAGAAAACAAACATCTTCATTGACGAACACTGTACTGTGTGAAATAAGCTAAGTCGGTTATACCAATCAGTTTCTTTTCGACAAAGATGGTTGAGTGCAGCAAGGTCAAACTGTCCTTGTTAATGTTATTTACAAAGAAGTACTACTTAGTAAATGTGCCTCATTTCTAAAGTAGTTTGCGGAGAAAATCAATACCTTCATTTCCGAACACTCTACCCTGTGAAATAAGCTAGGTGGGTTCTTAGAATCAGATGCTTTCCTCCGAAGAAGGATGAGTGCAGCAAGTTCTAACTTTCCTTGTTTGTGTAATCTGACACGATGTACAATTTACAAGATTCTCTTCATTACTAAACTACTTGTTTGAGAACAGAAACATCTTCATTGGGCAACACTGGACTCTGTGATATAAGCTAGTTCGCGTCTAGGAATCAGTTTCTTTACTACGAAGAAGGAAGAGTGCAGCAAGTTCAAACTTTCCCTGTTAATGTAATCTAAAACGATGTATAACTTAGAAGATTGGTCTCATTTTTAAAGTAGTTTTTTGAGAAAACAAACATCTTCGTTGCCGAATACTACTGTGTGAAATAAGATAGTTCGGTTCTAGGAATCAGCTGCTTTCCTACGAAAGAACCTTGATTGCAGGAAATTCAAACTCTCCTTGTTTGTGTGATCTAACAAGATGTACAACTTACAAGATTGGCCTCATTTCTAAAGTAGTTTGTTTAGAAAAAAAAAATCTTCATTGCCGAACACTGTACTGTGTGAAATAAGCTAAGTCGGTTATAGCAATCAGTTTCTTTTCCACAAAGATGGTTGAGTGCAGCAAGTTCAAACTTTCCTTGTTAATGTTAATTAAAAGATGTACTACTTAGTAGATGTGCCTCATTTCTCAAGTAGTTTGAGAGAAAAACCAAATGTTCTTTACTGTAAAATACTACTTAGTAGATGTCTACTCTACACTGTAAAAGAAGGTTTAGTGGTCTAAGAATCAGTTGCTTTCCAAAGAAGGTAAAGTTCTAACTTTCCTTGTTTGTGTAATCTCTCAAGATGTACAAGGTCCAAGTTTCTCTTCATTTTCTACACTACTTGGTTTAGAACAGAAACATCTTCATTGCCCAACACTGGACTCTGATATAAGCTAGTTTGCTTCTAGGAATCAGTTTTTTACTGGAAGATCTGAGTATAAACTTACCTTGTTGGTGTAATCTAACAAGATCAGTTTCTTTCGCTACATTTCTAGAGTAGTTTGTTTAGAAAACAAACTTCAAACTTGTACTTGTTGAAATAAGCTAACAAGATAGTAATCAGTTTTTTCCAAAGATGGTTGATTGCACATTTTCAAACTTTCCTTGTTAATGTAAACAAACATGTTCATAGTAGATTTGCCTCATTTCTACAAGTAGTTTGTTTAAGTGGTTTCTAGGTGGGTTCTAGGAACTCAGCTTTTCCTCCGAAGAAGGTTGAGTGCAGCAAGTTCAAACTTCCTTGTTTGTGTAATCTAAAAAGATGTACCATTTAGTAGATTCTCTTCATTTCTAAAGTAGTTTGTTTAGAAAACAAACATCTTCATTGAACACTGTACTCTGTGAAATAAGCTAGTTAAGTTCTAAGTCAGTTTCTTTTCTCGAAAGAAGGTTGAGTGCAGCAAGTTCTAAACTTACCTTGTTTGTGTAATCTGACAAGATGTACAAGTTAGAGTTTCTCTTCATTTCTAAAGTTAGTTTGTTGAGAAAAGCAACATCTTCATTGCCCAACACTGGACTCTGTTGTGATATAACCTAGTTGATGTTTGAGGAACAAGTTTCTTTTCTACGACGAAGAAGTTGATGCAGCAAGTTCAAACTTTCCTTGCTAATCTAAAACACTAAAAGATGTACAACGTTAGTAGATTTGGATATTTCTAAAGTAGTTTGTTTGTGAAAACAAACATCTTCATTGCCGAACCCTGTACTGTGTGCAGCTGAGATGAACTTCCAGACCAGGCACAGTTATGGAGGAAGGGATATTATTTATTGAAGCTTACAGATCCAGGGAAGTTCCATAATGGCAAGAGAAGTGGCCTGCTTAGAAAAGGGCCAAAGCAGAGAGAAAAAAGAAACCAGCCACCACAGCAAACAGAGCAAAACTACAGCCAAAAGGTCACACAGCACACTTCAGGAACTCCTGCTAGAGCACATTTGCATATCTTTACAATGGAATCTCAAACCATCACCACACCTTAAGACCAGCCCCCCAGTGACCTTGCCTCTAGCAAGGTGATTGCAGATGCAAACTATAAAGTAATAAAACACTGAATATATTGGGGACATATATTCAAACTACCACATTCCGCCCCTGGCCCCCAATATATTTAGCTCCTGGCCCCAATAGATTTATAACTATCACACATTGTAAATTGTACTCAGTCAATTTCAAAGGTTCTCACAGTCTTGATCAACTTAAGATAGTGAGTCCTGTAAAATCAAACAAGTTAAATACTTTCAACATGTAAAGGCACAGAGTAAACATTTTAAACTGGTATAAGGCATAGCAAGGAGAGACTAGAACAATGCAAACTCAACCACCATCAGCCCTCATCAAACTTCTGCAGTTCAAGTTCAATATAACCAGAGACTGACAGTCTCCAGGTTTTCAATTCCACCCCTCCAGCTGGGCAGAGTCACCAGGAAAACTTTCATCCCATGCCAACACTGCACTCCATGGTAGCCCTTTTGCACAGTCCTGGTATATCAAAACATCTTCAGGTCTCCATGCAAACCACGGTCCATCTTCCAAAGGCTCTTCCAGCCTATTCCTGAGGTCTTCATGCCCTGCCTCATGCCGCATCTCAGCAGCGGCTCCTGGAACCGTGTGCAACTCATGACCACTCCATGCATTTTCATATTTCCAAAACTAATACCAGGTGTGCAGGACACAGCCATATTCTTAATCCAGGGACAAAATAAACCATAGCCTTGAAAAGCAGGTTCCTTCTCCAGTCAACTCTTTCCAAAGAATTTGCATTTTTAACAGTCTTTCCTCAGGCATCCTCTCCATTGTTTTAATGTAAATCAAGTCAGGCCACCTTCCTTCCACCTTCCTTAAGATTGCTAATGTGTTGACAATAGCAGCTCCAGTAACCTAAACCAGTCTCAATGCCTCTACTTTTAACTTGCTTGAGGTTTTCCAACTTAAAATCTTAAAATCTCAGTCCGATATCTTTAGCCAAGCACATCAGTCCATTACAAATTTAACCTTGATCAAACTTTCTGGGCCTGGATAGCAGAACGTAGCCATCCCTTATGCCAGTAGCCCAGTTCCAACAAAGTCCTCTGCAGTCTTTCCTTCCCCTTAGAAACCTCATAAGCCAAGCCTCGAAGTTCAATACTATCTGCACTTAGCATTCTCAAACTCTCATCAGAATAGTCCATAAAACTTGGCTTACCACTCCAGAAGGCATCTTCAGTTGCAAGCACCAAGTCCATGCCCATTCCTCCAAAACAAAGGTTCCAAAAGACGAATATCCACACGGTCAGGTTCATCTCACCCCACACTCCTCGGTACCACTTTACTGTTGCAGACAGCTTCAGGTTCGCTGAGATGAACTTCAGACCAGGCACAGTTATGGAGGAAGGGATATTATTTATTGAAGCTTACAGATCCAGGAAGTTCCATAATGGCAGAGAAGCGGCCTGCTCTCCACAGGGCCAAGCAGAGAGAAAAAGCCAACCAGCCACCACAGCACACAGAGCAAAACTACTACCAAAAGGTCACACAGCACACTTCAGGAACTCCTGCTAGGCATTTGCATATCTTTTAGTAAGATTCTCTTCATTTCTAAACTACTTGTTTGAGAACAGAAACATCTTCATTGGGCAACACTGGACTGTGTGAAATAAGCTAGTTAGGTTCTAGGAATCAGTTTCTTTACTACGAAGAAGGTTGAGTGCAGCAAGTTCAAACTTTCCCTGTTAATGTAATCTAAAACAAGATGTATAACTTAGAAGATTGGTCTCATTTTTAAAGTAGTTTTTTGAGAAAACAAACATCTTCATTGCCGAATACTACTGTGTGAAATAAAGATAGTTCGGTTCTAGAGTCAGCTGCTTTCATACCAAGAACCTTGATTGCAGGAAATTCAAACTCTCCTTGTTTGTGTGATCTAACAAGATGTACAACTTACAAGTTTCTCCTCATTTCTAAAGTAGTTTGTTTAGAAAACAAAAATCTTCATTGCCGAACACTGTACTGTGTGAAATAAGCTAAGTTCGGTTATAGCAATCAGTTTCTTTTCGACAAAGATGGTTGAGTGCAGCAAGTTCAAACTTTCCTTGTTAATGTTAATTAAAAAGATGTACTACTTAGTAGATGTGCCTCATTTCTCAAAGTAGTTTGTTGAGAAACCAACATCTTCATTGACCCACACTCTACTGTGTGGAATAAGCTAGGTGGGTCTAAGAATCAGTTGCTTTCCTACGAAGAAGGTTTAGTGCAGCAAGTTCTAACTTTCCTTGTTTGTGTAATCTCTCAAGATGTACAAGGTCCAAGTTTCTCTTCATTTTTAAACTACTTGGTTTAGAACAGAAACATCTTCATTGCCCAACACTGGACTCTGATATAAGCTAGTTCGCTTCTAGGAATCAGTTTCTTTACTACGAAGAAGGAAGGGTGCAGCAAGTTCAAACTTACCTTGTTGGTGTAATCTAACAAGATGTACAAGTTAGTAGATTCGCCTCATTTCTAAAGTAGTTTGTTGAGAAAACAAACATCTTCATTGCCAAACACTGTACAGTGTGAAATAAGCTAAGTCGGTTATAGCAATCAGTTTCCTTTCGACAAAGATGGTTGAGTGCAGCAAGTTCACACTTTCCTTGTTAATGTTATTTAAAAAGATGTACTACTTAGTAGATTTGCCTCATTTCTAAAGTAGTTTGTTGAGAAAACCACACCTTCATTGCCAACACTGTACTCTGTGAAATAAGCTAGGTGGGTTCTAAGAATCAGTTGCTTTCCTCCAAGAAGGTTGAGTGCAGCAAGTTCTAACCTTCCTTGTTTGTGTAATCTCACAAGATGTACCATTTACAAGTTTCTCTTCATTTCTAAACTACTTGGTTTAGAACAGAAACATCTTCAGTGCCCAACACTGGACTCTGTGATATAAGCTAGTTCGCTTCTAGGAATCAGTTTCTTTTCTACGAAAAAGGAAGAGTGCAGCAAGTTCAAACTTACCTTGCTGGTCTAATCTGACAAGATGTACAAGTTAGTAGATTCGGATATTTCTAAAGTAGTTTGTTGAGAAAGCAAACATCTTCATTGCCGAACACTGCACTGTGTGAAATAACCTAGTTCCGTTCAAGGAATCAGTTTCTTTTCCACGAAGGTTGATTGCAGCAAGTTCAAACTTTCCTTGTTAATGTAATCTAAAAGATGTACAACGTAGTAGATTGGCTTCATTTCTACAGGGTTTGTTTAGAAACAAACATCTTCATTGCCAGAACCCTGTACTGTGTGAAATAAGCTACTTTGGTTCTAGGAATCAGTTTCTTTCCTACGGAGAAGGTTGAGTGCAGCAAGTTCAAACTTACCTTGTTTGTGTAATCTAACAACATGTACAAGTTAGGAGATTCGCCTCATTTCTAAAGTTCTTTGTTTAGAAAACAAACATCTTCATTGCGAACACGGTACAGTGTGAAATAACTGGTTTCGTTTCTAAGAATCAGTTTCTTTTGACAAAGATGTTTGACTGGAACAAGTTCAAACTTTCCTTGTTAATGTAATGTAACACGATGTATAACTTAGTAGAGTCTCCTCATTTCTAATGTACTTTGATTAGAAAACAAACATCTTCATTGCTACACACTCTACTGTGTTAAGTAAGATAGCTCGGTTCTAAAATCATGTAGTTTCCTTTCCACGAAGAAGGTTGATGGCAGCAAGTTCAAACTTACCTTGTTTGTGTAATCTAACAAGATGTAAAAGTTAGGAGATTCGCCTCATTTCTAAAGTAGTTTGTTTAGAAAACAAACATCTTCATTCCCGAACATTCTGCTGTGTGGAATAAGCAAGTTGGGTTCTGGGAATCTGATGCTTTCCTACGAAGAAGGTTCAGTGCAGCAAGTTCAAACTTTCCCTGTTAATGTAATCTAAAACGATGTATAACTTAGTAGATTGGCCTCATTTTTTAAGTAGTTTTTTTGAGAAAACAAACATCTTTGTTGCCGAAAACTACTGCGTGAAATAAGCTAGTTCGGTTCTAGGAGTCAGCTGCTTTCCTACGAAGAACCTTGATTGCAGGAAGTTCAAACTCTCCTTGTTTGTGTGATCTAACAAGATGTACAACTTACAAGTTTGGCCTCATTTCTAAAGTAGTTTGTTTAGAAAACAAACATCTTCATTGCCGAACACTGTACTGTGTGAAATAAGCTAAGTCGGTTATACCAATCAGTTTCTTTTCGACAAAGATGGTTGAGTGCAGCAAGTTCAAACTTTCCTTGTTAATGTTATTTAAAAAGATGTACTACTTAGTAGATTTGCCTCATTTCTAAAGTAGTTTGTTGAGAAAACCAACATCTTCAATGCCAACACTGTACTCTGTGAAATAAGCTAGGTGGGTTCTAAGAATCAGTTTCTTTCCTCCGAAGACGGTTGAGTGCAGCAAGTTCTAACTTTCCTTGTTTGTGTAATCTTACAAGATGTACAATTTACAAGTTTCTCTTCATTTCTAAACTAATTGGTTTAGAAAAGAAACATCTTCATTGCACAACACTGGACTCTCTGATATAACCTAGTTCGCCTCTAGGAATCAGTTTCTTTACTACGAAGAAGGAAGAGTGCAGCAAGTTCAAACTAACCTTGTTGGTGTAATCTAACAAGATGTACAACTTAGTAGATTCGCCTCATTTCTAAAGTAGTTTGATGAGAAAACAAACATCTTCATTGCGAACACTGTACTGTGTGAAATAAGCTAGTTCGGTTCTAGGAATCAGTTTCTTTTCCTCAAGATTTAGGTTGATTGCAGCAAGTTCAAACTTTGCTTGTTAATGTAATCTAAAAAGATGTACAACGTAGTAGATTGGCCTCGTTTCTACAGGAGTTTGTTTAGGAAAGAAACATCTTCATTGGCGAATACTGTACTGAGTGAAATAAGTTAGTTCGGTTCTAGGAATCAGTTTCTTTTCCACGAAGAAGGTTGATTGCAGCAAGTTCAAACTTTCTTTGTTAATGTAATCTGAAAAGATGTACAACTTAGTATATTGGCCTCATTTCTACAGGAGGTTGTTTAGAAAACAAACATCTTCATTGCCGAACCCTGTACTGTTTGAAAGAAGCTACTTCGGTTCTAGGAATCAGTTTCTTTCCTACGAAGAAGGTTGTGTGCAGCAAGTTCAAACTTACCTTGTTTGTGTAATCTAACAAGATGTACAAGTTAGGAGATTCACATCATTTCTAAAGTTCTTTGTTTAGAAAACAAACATCTTCATTGCCGAACACGGTACAGTGTGAAATAGGCTGGTTTCGTTCTAAGAATCAGTTTCTTTTGACCAAGAGGTTTGAGTGGAACAAGTTCAAACTTTCCTTGTTAATCTAATGTAACAAGATGTATAGCTTAGTAGAGTCTCCTCATTTCTAATGTACTTTGATTAGAAAACAAACATCTTCATTGCCGAACACTCTACTGTGCTAAGTAAGGTAGTTCGGTTCTCCAATCAGGTCTTTCCTACGGAGAAGGTTGAGTGCAGCAAGCTCAAACTTACCTTGTTTGTGTAACCTAACAAGATGTACAAGTTAGGATATTCGCCTCATTTCGAAAGTAGTTTGTTTAGAAAACAAGCATCTTCATTCCCGAACACTCTGCTGTGTGGACTAAGCAAGCTGGGTTCTAGGAATCTGATGCTTTCCTACGAAGAAGGTTCAGTAAATCAAGTTCACACTTTCCCTTTAATGTAATCTAAAGCGATGTATAACTTAGTAGATTGGCCTCATTTTTAAAGTAGTTTTTTGAGAAAACAAACATCTTCATTGCCGAACACTTCTGTGTGAAATAAGCTAGTTTGGTTCTAGGAGTCAGCTGCGTTCCTATGAAGAAACTTGATTGCAGGAAGTTCAAACTCTCCTTGTTTGTGTGATCTAACAAGATGTACAACTTACAATTTCGCCTCATTTCTAAAGTAGTTTGTTTAGAAAACAAACATCTTCATTGCCGAACACTGTACTGTGTGGAATAAGCTAAGTCGGTTATAGCAATCAGTTTCTTTTCGACAAAGATTGTTGAGTGCAGCAAGTTCAAACTTTCCTTGTTAATGTTATTTAAAAAGAGGTACTACTTAGTAGATTTGCCTCATTTCTAAAGTAGTTTGTTGAGAAAACCAACAACTTCATTGCCAAACACTCTACTCTGTGAAATAAGCTAGGTGGGTTCTAAGAATCAGTTGCTTTCCTCCGAAGAAGCTTGAGTGCAGCAAGTTCTAACTTTCCATGTTTGTGTAATCTCACAAGATGTACAATTTACAAGTTACTCTTCATTCCTAAACTACCTGTTTTAGAACAGAAACATCTTCATTGCCCAACACTGGACTCTGTGATATAAGGTAGTTCGCTTCTAGGAATCAGTTTCTTTACTACGAAGAAGGAAGAGTGCAGCAAGTTCAAACTTACCTTGTTGGTGTAATCTAACAAGATGTACAAGTTAGTAGATTCGCCTCATTTCTAAAGTAGTTTGTTGAGAAAAACAACATCTTCATTGCCGAACACTGTACTGTGTGAAATAATCTAGTTCGGTTCTAGGAATCAGTTTCTTTTCCATGACGAAGGTTGATTGCAACAAGTTCAAACTTTCCTTCTTAATGTAATCTAAAAAGCTGTACAACGTAGTTGATTGGCCTCGTTTCTACAGGAGTTTGTTTAGGAAACAAACATCTTCATTGCTGAACACTGTACTGCGTGAAATAAGCTAGTTCGGTTCTACGAATCAGTTTCTTTTCCACGAAGAAGGTTGATTGCAGCAAGTTCAAACTTTCCTTGTTAATGTAATCTAAAAAGATGTACAACTTAGTAGATTGGCCTCATTTCTACAGGAGTTTGAAAATGAAACAAACATCTTCATTGCCGAACACGGTACTGTGTGAAATAAGCTAGTTCGGTTCTAGGAATCAGTTTCTGTTCCACGAAGAAGGTTGATTGCAGCAAGTTCAAACTTTCCGTGTTAATGTAATCTAAAAAGATGTACAACATAGTAGATTGGCCTCGTTTCTACAGTAGTTTGTTTAGGAAACAAACATCTTCATTGCCGAACACTGTACTGTGTGAAATAAGCTAGTTCGGTTCCAGGAATCAGTTTCTTTTCCACGAAGAAGGTTGATTGCAGCAAGATCAAACTTTCATTGTTAATGTAATCTAAAAAGATGTACAACTTAGTAGATTGGCCTCATTTCTACAGGAGTTTGTTTAGAAAACAAACATCTTAATTGCCGAACCCTGTACTGTGTGTAATAAGCTATTTTGGTTCTAGCAATCAGTTTCTTTACTACGAAGAAGGTTGAGTGCAGCATGTTCAAACTTACCTTGTTTGTGTAAACTAACAAGATGTACAAGGTAGGAGATTCGCCTCATTTCTAAAGTAGTTTGTTGAGAAAACAAACACCTTCATTGCGAAACACTGTACTGTGTGAAATAAGCTACTTGGTTCTGGGAATCAGTTTCTTTTCAACGATTTAGGTTGATTACAGCAAGTTCAAACTTTCCTTGTTAATGTAATCTAAAAGGATGTACAACATAGTAGATTGGCCTCGTTTCTACAGGAGTTTGTTTAGGAAACAAACATCTTCATTGCCGAACACTGTACTGTGGGAAATAAGCTAGTTGGGTTCTAGGAATCAGTTTCTTTTCCACGAAGAAAGTTGATGGCAGCAAGTTCAAACTTTCCTTGTTAATGTAATCTAAAAGATGTACAACTTAGTAGATTGGCCTCATTTCTACACGAGTTTGTTTAGAAAACGAACATCTTCATTGCTGAACCCTGTACTGTGTGAAATAAGCTACTTCGGTTCTAGGAATCAGTTTCTTTCCTACGAAGAAGGTTGAGTGCAGCAAGTTCAAACTTACCTTGTTTGTGTAATCTAACAAGATGTACAAGTTAGGAGATTCGCCTCATTTCTAAAGTAGTTTGTTGAGAAAACAAACATCTTCATTGTCAACACTGTACTCTGTGAAATAACCTAGTTAGGTTCTAGGAATCAGTTTCTTTTCCGCGAAGAAGGTTGATTGCAGCAAGTTCAAACTTTCCTTCTTAATGTAATCTAAAAGGATGTACAACGTAGTAGATTGGCCTCGTTTCTACAGGAGTTTGTTTAGGAAACAAACATCTTCATTGCCGAACACTGTACTGTGTGAAATAAGCTAGTTCGGTTCTAGGAATCAGTTTCTTTTCCTCGACGAAGGTTGATTGCAGCAAGTTCAAACTTTGCTTGTTAATGTAATCTAAAAAGATGTACAACGTAGTAGATTGGCCTCGTTTCTACAGGAGTTTGTTTAGGAAACAAACATCTTCATTGGCGAATACTGTACTCAGTTAAATAAGTTAGTTCGGTTCTAGGAATCAGTTTCTTTTCCACGAAGAAGGTTGATTGCAGCAAGTTCAAACTTTCTTTGTTAATGTAATCTGAAAAGATGTACAACTTAGTACATTGGCCTCATTTCTACAGGAGTTTGTTTAGAAAACAAACATCTTCATTGCCGAACCCTGTACTGTTTGAAAGAAGCTACTTCGTTTCTAGGAATCAGTTTCTTTCCTACGAAGAAGGTTGAGTGCAGCAAGTTCAAACTTACCTTGTTTGTGTAATCTAACAAGATGTACAAGTTAGGAGATTCACATCATTTCTAAAGTTCTTTGTTTAGAAAACAAACATCTTCATTGCCGAACACGGTACAGTGTGAAATAGGCTGGTTTCGTTCTAAGAATCAGTTTCTTTTGACCAAGATGTTTGAGTGGAACAAGTTCAAACTTTCCTTGTTAATCTAATGTAACAAGATGTATAGCTTAGTAGAGTCTCCTCATTTCTAATGTACTTTGATTAGAAAACAAACATCTTCATTGCCGAACACTCTACTGTGCTAAGTAAGGTAGTTTGGTTCTCCAATCAGGTCTTTCCTACGGAGAAGGTTGAGTGCAGCAAGCTCAAACTTACCTTGTTTGTGTAACCTAACAAGATGTACAAGTTAGGATATTCGCCTCATTTCGAAAGTAGTTTGTTTAGAAAACAAGCATCTTCATTCCCGAACACTCTGCTGTGTGGACTAAGCAAGTTGGGTTCTAGGAATCTGATGCTTTCCTACGAAGAAGGTTCAGTAAAGCAAGTTCACACTTTCCCTTTAATGTAATCTAAAGCGATGTATAACTTAGTAGATTGGCCTCATTTTTAAAGTAGTTTTTTGAGAAAACAAACATCTTCATTGCCGAACACTTCTGTGTGAAATAAGCTAGTTTGGTTCTAGGAGTCAGCTGCGTTCCTATGAAGAAACTTGATTGCAGGAAGTTCAAACTCTCCTTGTTTGTGTGATCTAACAAGATATACAACTTACAAGTTTCGCCTCATTTCTAAAGTAGTTTGTTTAGAAAACAAACATCTTCATTGCCGAACACTGTACTGTGTGAAATAAGCTAAGTCGGTTATAGCAATCAGTTTCTTTTCGACAAAGATGGTTGAGTGCAGCAAGTTCAAACTTTCCTTGTTAATGTTATTTAAAAAGAGGTACTACTTAGTAGATTTGCCTCATTTCTAAAGTAGTTTGTTGAGAAAACCAACATCTTCATTGCCAAACACTCTACTCTGTGAAATAAGCTAGGTGGGTTCTAATAATCAGTTGCTTTCCTCCGAAGAAGCTTGAGTGCAGCAAGTTCTAACTTTCCATGTTTGTGTAATCTCACAAGATGTACAATTTACAAGTTACTCTTCATTCCTAAACTACCTGTTTTAGAACAGAAACATCTTCATTGCCCAACACTGGACTCTGTGATATAAGGTAGTTTAAGCTTCTAGGAATCAGTTTCTTTACTACGAAGAAGGAAGAGTGCAGCAAGTTCAAACTTACCTTGTTGGAGTAATCTAACAAGATGTACAAGTTAGTAGATTCGCCTCATTTCTAAAGTAGTTTGTTGAGAAAACAAACATCTTCATTGCCGAACACTGTACTGTGTGAAATAATCTAGTTCGGTTCTAGGAATCAGTTTCTTTTCCATGACGAAGGTTGATTGCAACAAGTTCAAACTTTCCTTCTTAATGTAATTTAAAAAGCTGTACAACGTAGTTGATTGGCCTCGTTTCTACAGGAGTTTGTTTAGGAAACAAACATCTTCATTGCTGAACACTGTACTGCATGAAATAAGCTAGTTCGGTTCTACGAATCATTTTCTTTTCCACGAAGAAGGTTGATTGCAGCAAGTTCAAACTTTCCTTGTTAATGTAATCTAAAAAGATGTACAACTTAGTAGATTGGCCTCATTTCTACAGGAGTTTGAAAATGAAACAAACATCTTCATTGCCGAACACTGTACTGTGTGAAATAAGCTAGTTCGGTTCTAGGAATCAGTTTCTGTTCCACGAAGAAGGTTGATTGCAGCAAGTTCAAACTTTCCGTGTTAATGTAATCTAAAAAGATGTACAACATAGTAGATTGGCCTCGTTTCTACAGTAGTTTGTTTAGGAAACAAACATCTTCATTGCCGAACACTGTACTGTGTGAAATAAGCTAGTTCGGTTCCAGGAATCAGTTTCTTTTCCACGAAGAAGGTTGATTGCAGCAAGATCAAACTTTCATTGTTAATGTAATCTAAAAAGATGTACAACTTAGTAGATTGGCCTCATTTCTACAGGAGTTTGTTTAGGAAACAAACATCTTCATTGCCGAACACTGTACTGTGGGAAATAAGCTAGTTGGGTTCTAGGAATCAGTTTCTTTTCCACGAAGAAAGTTGATGGCAGCAAGTTCAAACTTTCCTTGTTAATGTAATCTAAAAAGATGTACAACTTAGTAGATTGGCCTCATTTCTACAGGAGTTTGAAAATGAAACAAACATCTTCATTGCCGAACACTGTACTGTGTGAAATAAGCTAGTTCGGTTCTAGGAATCAGTTTCTGTTCCACGAAGAAGGTTGATTGCAGCAAGTTCAAACTTTCCGTGTTAATGTAATCTAAAAAGATGTACAACATAGTAGATTGGCCTCGTTTCTACAGTAGTTTGTTTAGGAAACAAACATCTTCATTGCCGAACACTGTACTGTGTGAAATAAGCTAGTTCGGTTCCAGGAATCAGTTTCTTTTCCACGAAGAAGGTTGATTGCAGCAAGATCAAACTTTCATTGTTAATGTAATCTAAAAAGATGTACAACTTAGTAGATTGGCCTCATTTCTACAGGAGTTTGTTTAGAAAACAAATATCTTAATTGCCGAACCCTGTACTGTGTGTAATAAGCTATTTTGGTTCTAGCAATCAGTTTCTTTACTACGAAGAAGGTTGAGTGCAGCATGTTCAAACTTACCTTGTTTGTGTAAACTAACAAGATGTACAAGGTAGGAGATTCGCCTCATTTCTAAAGTAGTTTGTTGAGAAAACAAACACCTTCATTGCCGAACACTGTACTGTGTGAAATAAGCTACTTCGGTTCTGGGAATCAGTTTCTTTTCCACGACGAAGGTTGATTACAGCAAGTTCAAACTTTCCTTGTTAATGTAATCTAAAAGGATGTACAACATAGTAGATTGGCCTCGTTTCTACAGGAGTTTGTTTAGGAAACAAACATCTTCATTGCCGAACACTGTACTGTGGGAAATAAGCTAGTTGGGTTCTAGGAATCAGTTTCTTTTCCACGAAGAAAGTTGATGGCAGCAAGTTCAAACTTTCCTTGTTAATGTAATCTAAAAAGATGTACAACTTAGTAGATTGGCCTCATTTCTACACGAGTTTGTTTAGAAAACGAACATCTTCATTGCTGAACCCTGTACTGTGTGAAATAAGCTACTTCGGTTCTAGGAATCAGTTTCTTTCCTACGAAGAAGGTTGAGTGCAGCAAGTTCAAACTTACCTTGTTTGTGTAATCTAACAAGATGTACAAGTTAGGAGATTCGCCTCATTTCTAAAGTAGTTTGTTGAGAAAACAAATATCTTCATTGTCGAACACTGTACTCTGTGAAATAACCTAGTTCGGTTCTAGGAATCAGTTTCTTTTCCGCGAAGAAGGTTGATTGCAGCAAGTTCAAACTTTCCTTCTTAATGTAATCTAAAAGGATGTACAACATAGTAGATTGGCCTCGTTTCTACAGGAGTTTGTTTAGGAAACAAACATCTTCATTGCCGAACACTGTACTGTGTGAAATAAGCTAGTTCGGTTCTAGGAATCAGTTTCTTTTCCTCGACGAAGGTTGATTGCAGCAAGTTCAAACTTTGCTTGTTAATGTAATCTAAAAAGATGTACAACGTAGTAGATTGGCCTCGTTTCTACAGGAGTTTGTTTAGGAAACAAACATCTTCATTGGCGAATACTGTACTGAGTGAAATAAGTTAGTTCGGTTCTAGGAATCAGTTTCTTTTCCACGAAGAAGGTTGATTGCAGCAAGTTCAAACTTTCTTTGTTAATGTAATCTGAAAAGATGTACAACTTAGTACATTGGCCTCATTTCTACAGGAGTTTGTTTAGAAAACAAACATCTTCATTGCCGAACCCTGTACTGTTTGAAAGAAGCTACTTCGGTTCTAGGAATCAGTTTCTTTCCTACGAAGAAGGTTGAGTGCAGCAAGTTCAAACTTACCTTGTTTGTGTAATCTAACAAGATGTACAAGTTAGAGATTCACATCATTTCTAAAGTTCTTTGTTTAGAAAACAAACATCTTCATTGCCAACACGGTACAGTGTGAAATAGGCTGGTTTCGTTCTAAGAATCAGTTTCTTTTGACCAAGATGTTTGAGTGGAACAAGTTCAAACTTTCCTTGTTAATCTAATGTAACAAGATGTATAGCTTAGTAGAGTCTCCTCATTTCTAATGTACTTTGATTAGAAAACAAACATCTTCATTGCCGAACACTCTACTGTGCTAAGTAAGGTAGTTCGGTTCTCCAATCAGGTCTTTCCTACGGAGAAGGTTGAGTGCAGCAAGCTCAAACTTACCTTGTTTGTGTAACCTAACAAGATGTACAAGTTAGGATATTCGCCTCATTTCGAAAGTAGTTTGTTTAGAAAACAAGCATCTTCATTCCCAACACTCTGCTGTGTGGACTAAGCAAGTTGGGTTCTAGGAATCTGATGCTTTCCTACGAAGAAGGTTCAGTAAAGCAAGTTCACACTTTCCCTTTAATGTAATCTAAAGCAATGTATAACTTAGTAGATTGGCCTCATTTTTAAAGTAGTTTTTTGAGAAAACAAACATCTTCATTGCCGAACACTTCTGTGTGAAATAAGCTAGTTTGGTTCTAGGAGTCAGCTGCGTTCCTATGAAGAACCTTGATTGCAGGAAGTTCAAACTCTCCTTGTTTGTGTGATCTAACAAGATGTACAACTTACAAGTTTCGCCTCATTTCTAAAGTAGTTTGTTTAGAAAACAAACATCTTCATTGCCGAACACTGTACTGTGTGAAATAAGCTAAGTCGGTTATAGCAATCAGTTTCTTTTCGACAAAGATGGTTGAGTGCAGCAAGTTCAAACTTTCCTTGTTAATGTTATTTAAAAAGAGGTACTACTTAGTAGATTTGCCTCATTTCTAAAGTAGTTTGTTGAGAAAACCAAAATCTTCATTACCGAACACTCTACTCTGTGAAATAAGCTAGGTGAGTTCTAAGAATCAGTTGCTTTCCTCCGAAGAAGGTTGAGTGCAGGAAGTTCTAACTTTCCTTGTTTGTGTAATCTCACAAGAAGTACAATTTACAAGTTTCTCTTCATTTCTAAACTACTTGGTTCAGAACAGAAACATCTTCATTGCCCAACCATGGACTCTGTGATATAAGCTAGTTCGCTTCTAGGAATCAGTTACTTTACTACGAAGAAGGAAGAGTTCAGCAAGTTCAAACTTTCCTTATTAATGCAATCTAAAAATATGTATAACGTAGTAGATTGGCCTTGTTTCTACAGGAGTTTGTTTAGGAAACAAACATCTTCATTGCCGAACAGTGTACTGTGTGAAATAAGCTAGTTCGGTTGTAGGAATCAGTTTCTTTTCCACGAAGAAGATTGATTGCAGCAAGTTCAAACTTACCTTGCTTGTGTAATCTTACAAGTTGTACAAGTTAAGAGATTTGCCTCATTTCTAAAGTAGTTTGTTTAGAAAAGAAACATCTTCATTCCCGAACACTCTGCTGTGTGGAATAAGCAAGTTGGGTTCTAGGAATCTGATGCTTTCCTACGAAGAAGGTTCAGTGCAGCAAGTTCAAACTTTCCCTGTTAATGTAATCTAAAACGATGTATAACTTAGTAGATTGGCCTCATTTTTAAAATAGTTTTTTGAGAAAACAAACATCTTCATTGCCGAACACTACTGTGTGAAATAAGCTAGTTCGGTTCTAGGAGTCAGCTGCTTTCCTATGAGGAACATTGATTGCAGGAAGTTCAAACTCTCCTTGTTTGTGTGATCTAACAAGATGTACAACTTAAAAGTTTCGCCTCATTTCTAAAGTAGTTTGTTTAGAAAACAAACATCTTCATTGCCGAACACTGTACTGTGTGAAATAAGCTAAGTCGTTTATAGCAATCAGTTTCTTTTCGACAAAGATGGTTGAGTGCAGCAAGTTCAAACTTTCCTTGTTAATGTTATTTAAAAAGATGTACTACTTAGTAGATTTGCCTCATTTCTAAAGTAGTTTGTTGAGAAAACCAACATTTTCATTGCCGAACACTCTACTCTGTGAAATAAGCTAGGTGGGTTCTAAGAATCAGTTGCTTTCCTCCGAAGAAGGTTGAGTGCAGCAAGTTCTAACTTTCCTTGTTTGTGTAATCTCACAAGATGTCCAATTTACAAGTTTCTCTTCATTTCTAAACTACTGGGTTTAGAACAGAAACATCTTCATTGCCCAACACTGGAATCTGTCATATAAGCTAGTTCGCTTCTAGGAATCAGTTTCTTTACTACTAAGAAGGAAGAGTCCAGCAAGTTCAAACTTACCTTGTTGGTGTAATCTAACAAGATGTACAAGTTAGTAGATTCGCCTCATTTCTAAAGTAGTTTGTTGAGAAAACAAACATCTTTATTGCCGAACACTGTACTGTGTGAAATAAGCTAGTTCGGTTCTAGGAATCAGTTTCTTTTCCACGACGAAGGTTGATTCCAGCAACTTCAAAGTTTCCTCTTTAATGTAATCTAAACAGATATACAACGCAGTAGAATGGCCTCGTTTCTACAGGAGTTTGTTTAGGAAACAAACATCTTCATTGCCGAGCACTGTACTGTGTGAAATAAGCTAGTTCGGTTGTAGGAAACAGTTTCTTTTCCACGAAGAAGATTGATTGCAGCAAGTTCAAACTTTCCTTGTTAATGTAATCTAAAAACATGTACAACTTAGTTGATTGGCCTCATTTCTACAGGAGTTTGTTTAGAAAACAAACATCTTCATTGCCGAACCTTGTACTGTGTGATATAAGCTACTTCGGTTCTAGGAATCAGTTTCTTTCCTACGAAGAAGGTTGAGTGCAGCAAGTTCAAACTTACCTTGTTTGTGTAATCTAACAAGATGTACAAGTTAGGAGATTGGCCTCATTTCTTGTAGAGAGCTGCGAGGTGCCGCGCCTTAAAGATTTCGCTGGCTTCTGCCTTCCGCCTTCCCGATGGCAAGTGCTCTCCTGGAAAATTAAGTCCTTATTTGGCTTGGGCCGTGATCTAGGCTTGCTTCCGCATACGTGGACCTATCTGCATTCACCACGTGGCTTACCAGGGTTGGCTGTTCAAAGGCTTCTTAAGTTTCGGGTGGGCTTTTCCCCGGGTCAGAAGATTGTTCAAGGTTCCTGAATAAACTGTTGAAAGAAGAGTCCGAGCATTGCGTCTTCCTTCCTGGTTGAGGCGGTCGCGACATGTGGTGGCCCGTACGGGGAACTCACTCGAGAGGGACTCAGAACTTTTTGCAGTCAGGGCAGTGCACTGGTAAGTTCCCAGGTAAGGTGGGAATCCACGACAAAAGCGGGTATTTTGCTCCTCTCGGTAGACAAAGAAGGAGCAGGAAGGGTTCACGACGTAGCAAACAGAAAGTAAGAGTTTTAAAAGAATTTTTTGCAAGTTTAGCCATGGGTGCTTCTCACTTGCACCCAATTTTTTTGGCTCTGAATGAGCTGCAGTAAAAGTTTTAAAAGAATCTTTTGCAAGTTTAGCCATGGGCGCTTCTCACTTGCACCCATTTTTTTTGGCTCTGAATGAGCTGCAGTAAAAGTTTTAAAAGAGTCTTTTGCAAGTTTAGCCATGGGCGCTTCTCACTCGCACCCAATTTTTTTGGCTCTAAATGAGCTGCAGTAAAAGTTTTGAAAGAATCTTTTGCACGTTTAGCCATTGGCGCTTCTCACTCACACCCAATTTTTTTGGCTCTGTATGAGCTGAAGTGCTCTCATAGAACAAATGGAAAGATCAAAATTAAGAAAAAGGGAGAAAAACAGCACCCAATTTTTTGTTTAGCCATGGGCGCTTCTCACTCGCACCCAATTTTTTTGGCTCTGAATGAGCTGCAGTAAAAGTTTTAAAAGAATCTTTTGCAAGTTTAGCCATGGGTGCTTCTCACTCGCACCCAATTTTTTTGGCTCTGAATGAGCTGAAGTGCTCTCATAGAACAAATGGAAAGATCAAAATTAAGAAAAGAAGAAAAATAGTGAGAGGGGATCCCGAAGCGGAGACTGCTGCGGAACGCCCTCAATGCAAAGTTATGCCGTCCGCCCCCCTGTACCCAGAGGGACAGGTAGCGGCACGGGTGCGTTCTTTTGTCCGGAAGTCTGGAAAGCGGTGAGGACGTGGTTACAGTTAGCCTACCCAGTATTTCAGGATCAACAAGGGAATAGATATGAGGAGTCACTAGACTTTAAAGTAGTTAAGTCTTTAGCTGAATCCGTGAGGACTTATGGGATTACAGCCTCCTTTACCGTGGCTCAAGTGGAAGCATTGCAAAGACACTGTATGACACCTAGTGACTGGTCAGGGTTAGCACGCGCCTGCCTGAGTCCAGGCCAATATTTAGACTGGAAAGCGTTCTTAATTGAGTACGCTAATGAAGAGGCTGCTGCTAATCAGGCCGCAGGTAACCTAACCTGGGACAGGGACATGCTCTTGGTTCAAGGACGCTTTACAAATCAACAGACAGGCTATCCAATACAGGTTTTTATCCAGATCTTTGTCTAGTTTTCTATTACAGAATTGGTCGCTTGAATTTGAAGATACCTTAAAAGAATTGAAGCTGGCCATAGTTAATGTGAATTCTACGCGCATGGACCTCTCTTTTGCATCTGGATTGTCATTTTGGCTGATCTCCGCTATGAATCATCTGAAGGAGTGGGGGGGGCATGGGGGCTTTAGCAGGCCTTCTGTTACTGGTCTCCTTGGTTTGCTTGTGGTGTCTATGTAAGATCAGAGTAACACAAAAAATGGAATGCAGTCATGATCATCCAGGCCTTCTCGGCTATTGAGGCAGGTCAATCTCCCCAGGCATGGTTAGCCACCATAAAAATGTAAACACCAGGCACAGGCTGCGAGGCAAAGCACTGCAGGGAGAGTTAGCTGTGAAAGACTCTCTGAAGGGCAAGTCTGATTGCATGTGGGTTGGCATCCATGGTCCCACCTCCAGGGAAAAGATGCAAGACGGTTCTACGCCTATTTTAAGAGTTACTGGAGGTCAGACCTCTACCCTTGCCTGTTGCTTTGCGTGTTTTAAACAAAAAAGGGGGAACTGTAGAGAGCTGTGAGGTGCCGCGCCTTAAAGATGGCGCTGGCTTCTGCCTTCCGCCTTCCCAATGACAAGTGCTCTCCTGGATAATTAAGTCCTTATTTGGCTTCGGCCGTGATATAGACTTCCTTCCGCATATGTGGACCTATCGGCATTCACCACGTGGCTTACCAGGGTTGGCTATTCAAAGGCTTCTTAAGTTTCGGGTGGGCTTTTCCCCGGGTCAGAATATTGTTCAAGGTTCCTGAATAAACTGTTGAAAGAAGAGTCCGAGCGTTGCAACTACCTTGTTGGTCGAGGCGGTCGCAACAATTTCTAAAGTTCTTTGTTTAGAAAACAAACATCTTCATTGCCGAACACGGTACAGTGTGAAATAGGCTGATTTCGTTCTAAGAATCAGTTTCTTTTGACCAAGATGTTTGAGTGGAACAAGTTCAAACTTTCCTTGTTAATGTAATGTATCAAGATGTATAGCTTAGTAGAGTCTCCTCATTTCTAATGTGCTTTGATTAGAAAACAAACATCTTCATTGCCGAACACTCTACTGTGTTAAGTAAGACAGTTCGGTTCTCCAATCATGTCTTACCTACAGAGTAGGTTGAGTGCAGCAAACTAAAACTTACCTTGTTTGTGTAATCTAACAAGATGTACAAGTTAGGAGATTCGCCTCATTTCTAAAGTAGTTTGTTTAGAAAAAAAACATCTTCATTCCCGAACACTCTGCTGTGTGGAATAAGGAAGATGGGTTCTAGGAATCTGATGCTTTCCTACGAAGAAGGTTCAGTGCAGCAAGTTCAAACTTTCCCTGTTAATGTAATCTAAAACGATGTATAACTTAGTGGATTGGCCTCATTATTAAAGTAGTTTTTTGAGAAAAGAAACATCTTCGTTGCCGAACACTACTGTGTGAAATAAGCTAGTTCGGTTCTAGGAGTCAGCTGCTTTCCTACGAAGAAGCATGATTGCAGGAAGTTCAAACTCTCCTTGTTTGTGTGATCTAACAAGATGTACAACTTACAAGTTTCGCCTCACTTCTAAAGTAGTTTCTTTAGAAAATAAACATCTTCATTGCTGAACACTGTACTGTGTGAAATAAGCTAAGTCGGTTATAGCACTCAGTTTCTTTTCGACAAAGATGGTTGAGTGCAGCAAGTTCAAACTTTCCTTGTTAATGTTATTTAAAAAGATGTACTACTTAGTAGATTTGCCTCATTTCTAAAGTAGTTTGTTGAGAAAACCAACATTTTCATTGCCGAACACTCTACTCTGTGAAATAAGCTAGGTGGGTTCTAAGAATCAGTTGCTTTCCTCCGAAGAAGGTTGAGTGCAGCAAGTTCTAACTTTCCTTGTTTGTGTAATCTCACAAGATGTACAATTTACAAGTTCCTCTTCATTTCTAAACTACTTGGTTTAGAACAGAAACATCTTCATTGCCCAACACTGGACTCTGTGATACAAGGTAGTTCGCTTCTAGGAATCAGTTTCTTTACTACGAAGATGGAAGAGTGCAGCAAGTTCAAACTTTCCTTGTTAATGTAATCTAAAAAGATGTACAACTTAGTAGATTGGCCTCATTTCTACAGGAGTTTGAAAATGAAACAAACATCTTCATTGCCGAACACGGTACTGTGTGAAATAAGCTAGTTCGGTTCTAGGAATCAGTTTCTGTTCCACGAAGAAGGTTGATTGCAGCAAGTTCAAACTTTCCTTGTTAAGGTAATCTAAAAAGATGTACAACGTAGTAGATTGGCCTCGTTTCTACAGGAGTTTGTTTAGGAAACAAACATCTTCATTGCCGAACATTGTACTGTGTGATATAAGGTAGTTCGGTTCTAGGAACCAGTTTATTTTCCACGAGGAAGGTTGATTGCAGCAAGTTCAAACTTTCCTTGTTAATGTAATCTAACAAGATGTACAACTTAGTAGATTGGCCTCATTTCTACAGGAGTTTGTTTAGAAAACAAACACCTTCATTGCCGAACCCTGTACTGTGTGAAATAAGCTACTTCGGTTCTAGGAATCAGTTTCTTTCCTACGAAGAAGGTTGAGTGCAGCAAGTTCAAACTTACCTTCTTTGTGTAATCTAACAAGATGTACAAGTTAGTAGATACGCCTCATTTCTAAATTAGTTTGTTGAGAAAACAAACATCTTCATTGCCGAACACTGTACTGTGTGCAATAAGCTAGTTCATTTCTAGGAATAATTTTTTTTTTCCACGACGAAGGTTGATTGCAGCAAGTTCAAACTTTCCTTGTTAATGTATTCTAAAAGGATGTACAACGTAGTAGATTGGCCTCGTTTCTAAGGAGTTTGTTTAGGAAACAAACATCTTCATTTTTGAACACTGTACTGTGTGAAATAAGCTAGTTCGTTTCTAGGAATCAGTTTCTTTTCCACGAAGAAGGTTGATTGCAGCAAGTTCAAACTTTCCTTGTTAATGTAATCTAAAAAGATGTACATCTTAGTAGATTGGCCACATTTCTACAGGAGTTTGTTTAGAAAACAAACATCTTCATTGCCGAACCCTGTACTGTGTGAAATAAGTTACTCGGTTCTAGGAATCAGTTTCTTTCCTACGAAGAAGGTTGAGTGCAGCAAGTTCAAACTTACCTTCTTTGTGTAATCTAACATGATGTACAAGTTAGGAGATTCGACTCATTTCTAAAGTTCTTTGTTTAGATAACAAGCATCTTCATTGCCGAACACGGTACAGTGTGAAAAAGGCTGGTTTCGTTCTAAGAATAAGTTTCTTTTGACCAAGATTTTTGAGTGGAACAAGTTCAAACTTTCCTTGTTAATGTAACGTAACAAGATGTATAGCTTAGTAGAGTCTCCTCATTTCTAATGTACTTTGATTAGAAAACAAACATCTTCATTGCCAAATACTCTACTGTGTTAAGTAAGATAGTTCGGTTCTCCAATCATGTCTTTCCTACGGACTAGGTTGAGTGCAGCAAGTTCGAACTTTCCTTGTTAATGTAATCTAAAAAGATGTACAACTTAGTAGACTGCCTCATATCCACAGGAGTTTGTTTAGAAAACAAACATCTTCATTGCCGAAACCTGTACTGTGTGAAATAAGCTACTTCGGTTCTAGGAATCAGTTTCTTTCCTACGAAGAAGGTTGAGTGCAGCAAGTTCAAACTTACCTTGTTTGTGTAATCTAACAAGATGTACAAGATAGGAGATTCGGCTCATTTCTAAAGTTCTTTGTTTAGAAAACAAACATCTTCATTGCCGAACACGGTACAGTGTGAAATAGGCTGGTTTCATTCTAACAATCAGTTTCTTTTGACCAAGATGTTGGAGTGGAACAAGTTCAAACTTTCATTGTTAATGTAACATAACAAGATGTATAGCTTAGTAGAGTCTCCTCATTTCTAATGTACTTTGATTAGAAAACAAACATCTTCATTGCTGAACACTTTACTGTGTTAAGTAAGATAGTTTGGTTCTCCAATCATGTCTTTCCTACGGAGAAGGTTGAGTGCAGCATGTTCAAACTTACCTTGTTTGTGTAATCTAACAAGATGTACAAGTTAGGAGATTCGCCTCATTTCTAAAGTAGTTTGTTTAGAAAACAATCATCTTCATTCCTGAACACTCTGCTGTGTGGAATAAGCAAGTTGGGTTCTAGGAATCTGATGCTTTCCTACGAAGAAGGTTCAGTGCACCAAGTTCAAACTTTCCCTGTTAATGTAATCTAAAACGATGTATAACTTAGTGGATTGGCCTCATTTTTAAAGTAGTTTTTTGGGAAAACAAACATCTTCATTGCCGAACACTACTGTGTGAAATAAGCTAATTCGGTTCTAGGAGTCAGCTGCTTTCCTACGAAGAACCTTGATTGCAGGAAGTTCAAATTCTCCTTGTTTGTGTGATCTAACAAGATGTACAACTTACAAGTTTCGCCTCATTTCTAAAGTAGTTTGTTTAGAAAACAAACATCTTCATTGCAGAACACTGTACTGTGTGAAATAAGCTAAGTCGGTTATAGCAATCAGTTTCTTTTTGACAAAGATGGTTGAGTGCAGCAAGTTCTAACTTTCCTTGTTAATGTTATTTAAAAAGATGTACTACTTAGTACATTTGCCTCATTTCTAAAGTAGTTTGTTGAGAAAACCAACATCATCATTGGCGAACACTCTACTCTGTGAAATAAGCTAGGTGGGTTCTAAGAATCAGTTGCTTTCCTCTGAAGCAGGTTGACTGCAGCAAGTTCTAACTTTCCCTCTTTGTGTAATCTCACAAGATGTACAATTTACAAGTTTCTCTTCATTTCTAAACTACTTGGTTTAGAACAGAAACATCTTCATTGCCCAACACTGGACTCTGTGATATAAGCTAGTTCGCTACTAGGAATCAGTTTCTTTACTACGAAGAAGGAAGAGTGCAGCAAGTTCAAATTTTCCTTGTTAAGGTAATCTAAAAAGATGTACAACGTAGTAGATTGGCCTCGTTTCTACAGGAGTTTGTTGAGGAAACAAACATCTTCATTGCCAAACACTGTACTGTGTGAAATAAGCTAGTTCGGTTCTAGGAATCAGTTTCTTTTCCACGAAGAAGGTTGATTGCAGCAAGTTCAAACTTTCCTTGTTAATGTAATCTAAAAAGATGTACATCGTGGTAGATTGCCCTCATTTTTAACGGAGTTTGTTTAGGAAACAAACATCTTCATTGCCGAACACTGTACTGTGTGAAATAAGCTAGTTCGTTTCTAGGAATCAGTTTCTTTTCCACGAAGAAGGTTGATTGCAGCAAGTTCAAACTTTCCTTGTTAATGTAATCTAAAAAGATGTACAACTTAGTAGATTGGCCTCATTTCTACAGGAGTTTGTTTAGAAAACAAACATCTTCATTGCCGAACCCTGTACTGTGTGAAATAAGATACTTCGGTTCTAGGAATCAGTTTTTTTCCTACGAAGAAGGTTGAGTGCAGCAAGTTCAAAATTACCTTGTTTGTGTAATCTAACAAGATGTACAAGTTAGGAGATTCGCCACATTTCTAAAGTAGTTTGTTGAGAAAACAAACATCTTCATTGCCGAACACTGTACTGTGTGAAATAAGCTAGTTCGGTTCTAGGAATCAGTTTCTTTTCCACGACGAATGTTGATTGCAGCAAGTTCAAACTTTCCTTGTTAATGTAATCTAAAAGGATGTACAACGGAGTAGATTGGCCTTGTTTCTACAGGGGATTGTTTAGGAAACAAACATCTTCATTGCCGAACACTGTACTGTGTGAAATAAGCTAGTTCGGTTTTAGGAATAAGTTTCTTTTCCACGAAGAAGGTTGATTGCAGCAAGTTCAAACTTTTCTTGTTAATGTAATCTAAAAAGATGTTCAACTTAGTAGATTGGCCTCATTTCTACAGGACTTTGCTTAGAAAACAAACATCTTCATTGCCGAACCCTGTACTGTGTGAAATAAGCTACATCAGTTCTAGGAATCAGTTTCTTTCCTACGAAGAAGGTTGAGTGCAGCAAGTTCAAACTTACCCTGTTTGTGTAATCTAACAAGATGTACAAGTTAGGAGATTCGCCTCATTTCTAAAGTAGTTTCTTGAGAAAACAAACATCTTCATTGCCGAACACTGTACCGTGTGAAATAAGCTAGTTCGGTTCTAGGAATCAGTTTCTTTTCCATGACGAAGGTTGATTGTAGCAAGTTCAAACTTTCCTTGTTAATGTAATCTAAAAGGATGTACAACGTAGTAGGTTGGCCTCGTATCTACAGGAGTTTGTTTAGGAAACAAACATCTTCAATGCCGAACACTGTACTGTGTGACAGAAGCTAGTTCGGTTCTAGGAATCAGTTTCTTTTCCACGAAGCATGTTGATTGAAGCAAGTTCAAACTTTCCTTTTTAATGTAATCTGAAAAGATGTTCAACTTAGATTGGCCTCATTTATACAGGAGTTTGTTTAGAAAACAAACATCTTCATTGCCGAACCCTGTACTGTGTGAAATAAGCTACTTCGGTTCTAGGAATTAGTTTCTTTCGTACGAAGAACGTTGAGTGCAGCAAGTTCAAACTTACCTTGTTTGTGTAATCTAACAACATGTACAAGTTAGGAGATTCGCCTCATTTCTAACGTTTTTTGTTGAGAAAACAAACATCTTCATTGCCAAACACGGTACAGTGTGAAATAGGCTGGTTTCGTTCTAAGAATCAGTTTCTTTTGACCAAGATGTTTGAGTGGAACAAGTTCAAACTTTCATTGTTAATGTAACGTAACAAGATGTAAAGCTTAGTCGAGTCTCCTCATTTCTAATGTATTTTGATTAGAAAACAAACATCTTCATTGTCGAAAACTCTGCTTTGTTAAGTAAGATAGTTCAGTTCTCGAATCATATCTTTCCTACGGAGAAGGTTGAGTGCAGCAAGTTCAAACTTACCTTGTTTGTGTAATCGAACAAGATGTATAAGTTAGGAGATTCGCCTCATTTCTAAAGTAGTTTGTTTAGAAACCAAACATCTTCATTCCAGAACAGTCTGCTGTGTGGAATAAGCAAGTTGGGTTCTAGGAATCTGATGCTTTCCTATGAAGAAGGTTCAGTGCAGCAAGTTCAAACTTTCCCAGTTAATGTAATCTAAAACGATGTATAACTTAGTAGATTGGCCTCATTTTAAAGTAGTTGTTTGAGAAAACAAACATCTTCGTTGTCGAACACTACTGTGTGAAATAAGCTAGTTCGGTTCTAGGAGTCAGCTGCTTTCCTACGAAGAACCTTGATTGCAGGAAGTTCAAACTCTCCTTGTTTGTGTGATCTAACAAGATGTACAAATTACAAGTTTCGCCTCATTTCTAAAGTAGTTAGTTTAGAAAACAAACATCTTCATTGCCGAACACGGTACTGTGTGCAATAAGCTAATTCGGTTATAGCAATCAGTTTCTTTTTGACAAAGATGGTTGAGTGCAGCAAGTTCTAATTTTCCTTGTTAATGTTATTTAAAAAGATGTACTACTTAGTAGATGTGCCTCATTTCTAAAGTAGTTTGTTGAGAAAACCAACATCTTCATTGCCGAACACTCTACTCTGTGAAATAAGCTAGGTGGGTTCTAAGAATCAGTTGCTTTCCTCCGAAGAAGGTTGAGTGCAGCAAGTTCTAACTTTCCTTGTTTGTGTATTCTCACAAGATATACAATTTACAAGTTTCTCTTCATTTCTAAACTACTTGGTTTAGTCCAGAAACATCTTCATTGCCCAAAACTGGACTCTGTGATATAAGTTAGTTAAGCTTCTAGGGAATCAGTTTCTAAACTACGAAGAAGGAAGAGTGCAGCAAGTTCAAACTTACCTTGTTCGTGTATTCTAACAAGATGTACAAGTTAGTAGATTCACCTCATTTCCAAAGTAGTTTGTTGAGAAAACAAACATCTTCATTGCCGAACACTGTACTGTGTGAAATAAGCTAGTTCGGTTCTAGGAATCAGTTTCTGTTCCACGAAGAAGGTTGATTGCAGCAAGTTCAAACTTTCCGTGTTAATGTAATCTAAAAAGATGTACAACATAGTAGATTGGCCTCGTTTCTACAGGAGTTTGTTTAGGAAACAAACATCTTCATTGCCGAACACTGTACTGTGTGAAATAACTAGTTCGGTTCCAGGAATCAGTTTGTTTTCCACGAAGAAGGTTGATTGCAGCAAGATCAAACTTTCATTGTTAATGTAATCTAAAAAGATGTACAACTTAGTAGATTGGCCTCATTTCTACAGGAGTTTGTTTAGAAAACAAACATCTTAATTGCCGAACCCTGTACTGTGTGTAATAAGCTATTTCGGTTCTAGGAATCAGTTTCTTTACTACGAAGAATGTTGAGTGCAGCAAGTTCAAGCTTACCTTGTTTGTGTAATCTAACAAGATGTACAAGTTAGGAGATTCGCCTCATTTCTAAAGTAGTTTGTTTAGAAAACAAACATCTTCATTCCTGAACACTCTGCTGTGTGGAATAAGCAAGTTCGGTTCTAGTAATCTGATGCTTTCCTACGAAGAAGGTTCAGTGCAGCAAGTTAAAACTTTCCCTGTTAATGTAATCTAAAACGATGTATAACTTAGTAGATTGGCCTCATTTTAAAGTAGTTTTTTGAGAAAACAAACATCTTCATTGCCGAACACTACTGTGTGAAATAAGCTAGTTCCGTTCTAGGAGTCAGCTGCTTTCCTACGAAGAACCTTGATTGCAGGAAGTTCAAACTCTCCATCTTTGTGTGATCTAACAAGATGTACAACTTACAAGTTTCGCCTCATTTCTAAAGTAGTTTGTTTAGAAAACAAACATCTTCATTGCTGAACACTGTACTGTGTGAAATAAGCTAAGTCGGTTATAGCAATCAGTTTCTTTTTGACAAACATGGTTGAGTGCAGCAAGTTCAAACTATCTTTGTTAATGTTATTTAAAAAGATGTACTACTTAGTAGATGTGCCTCATTTCTAAAGTAGTTTGTTGAGAATACCAACATCTTCATTGCCGAACACTGTACTGTGGGAAATAAGCTAAGTGGGTTATAGCAATCAGTTTCTTTTCGACAAAGATGGTTGAGTGCAGCAAGTTTAAACTTTCCTTGTTAATGTTATTTAAAAAGATGTACTACTTAGTAGATTTGCCTCATTTCTAAAATAGTTTGTTGAGAAAACCAACATCTTCATTGCCGAACACTCTACTCTGTGAAATAAGCTAGGTGGGTTCTAAGAATCAGTTGCTTTCCTCCGAAGAAGGTTGAGTGCAGCAAGTTCTAACTTTCCTTGTTTGTGTATTCTCACAAGATATACAATTTACAAGTTTCTCTTCATTTCTAAACTACTTGGTTTAGTACAGAAACATCTTCATTGCCCAAAACTGGACTCTGTGATATAAGTTAGTTCGCTTCTAGGAATCAGTTTCTAAACTACGAAGAAGGAAGAGTGCAGCAAGTTCAAACTTACCTTGTTCGTGTATTCTAACAAGATGTACAAGTTAGTAGATTCACCTCATTTCCAAAGTAGTTTGTTGAGAAAACAAACATCTTCATTGCCGAACACTGTACTGTGTGAAATAAGCTAGTTCGGTTCTAGGAATCAGTTTCTGTTCCACGAAGAAGGTTGATTGCAGCAAGTTCAAACTTTCCGTGTTAATGTAATCTAAAAAGATGTACAACATAGTAGATTGGCCTCGTTTCTACAGGAGTTTGTTTAGGAAACAAACATCTTCATTGCCGAACACTGTACTGTGTGAAATAAGCTAGTTCGGTTCCAGGAATCAGTTTGTTTTCCACGAAGAAGGTTGATTGCAGCAAGATCAAACTTTCATTGTTAATGTAATCTAAAAAGATGTACAACTTAGTAGATTGGCCTCATTTCTACAGGAGTTTGTTTAGAAAACAAACATCTTAATTGCCGAACCCTGTACTGTGTGTAATAAGCTATTTCGGTTCTAGGAATCAGTTTCTTTACTACGAAGAAGGTTGAGTGCAGCAAGTTCAAGCTTACCTTGTTTGTGTAATCTAACAAGATGTACAAGTTAGGAGATTTGCCTCATTTCTAAAGTAGTTTGTTTAGAAAACAAACATCTTCATTCCTGAACACTCTGCTGTGTGGAATAAGCAAGTTGGGTTCTAGGAATCTGATGCTTTCCTACGGAGAAGGTTGAGTGCAGCAAGTTCAAACTTTCCCTGTTAATGTATCTAAAACGATGTATAACTTAGTAGATTGGCCTCATTTTTAAAGTAGTTTTTTGAGAAAACAAACATCTTCGTTGCCGAACACTACTGTGTGAAATAAGCTAGTTCGGTTCTAGGAGTCAGCTGCTTTCCTACGAAGAACCTTGATAGCAGGAAGTTCAAACTCTCCTTGTTTGTGTGATCTAAAAAGATGTACAACTTAAAAGTTTCGCCTCATTTCTAAAGCAGTTTGTTTAGAAAACAAACATCTTCATTGCCGAACACTGTATTGTGTGAAATAAGCTAGTTCGGTTCTAGGAATCAGTTTCTTTTCCACAGAGAATGTTGATTGTTGCAAGTTCAAACTTTCCTTGTTAGTGTAATCTAAAAAGCTGTACAACTTAGTAGATTTGCCTCGTTCCTACAGGAGTTTCTTTAGGAAACAAACATCTTCATAGCCGAACGCTGTACTGTGTGAAATAAGCTACTTCGGTTCTAGGAATCAGTTTCTTTCCTACGAAGAAGTTTGAGTGCACCAAGTTCAAACTTACCTTGTTTGTGTAATCTAACAAGATGTACAAGTTAGGAGATTAGCCTCATTTCTAAAGTAGTTTGTTGAGAAAACAAACATCTTCATTGCCGAACACGGTACTGTGTGAAATAAGCTAGTTCGGTTCTAGGAATCAGTTTCTTTTCCACGACGAAGGTTGATTGCTGCAAGTTCAAACTTTCCTTGTTAATGTAATCTATAAAGATGTACAACTTAGTAGATTGGCCTCGTTTCTACAGGAGTTTGTTTAGGAAACAAACATCTTCATTGCCGAACACTGTACTGCGTGAAAGATGGTAGTTCGTTTCTAGGAATCAGTTTCATTTCCACGAAGAAGGTTGATTGCAGCAAGTTCAAACTTTCCTTGTTAATGTAATCTAAAAGGATGTACAACATAGTAGATTGGCCTCGTTTCTACAAGAGTTTGTTCAGGAAACAAACATCTTCATTGACGAACACTGTACTGTGTGAAATAAGCTAGTTTGGTTCTAGGAATCAGTTTCTTTTCCCCGAAGAAGTTTGATTGAAGCAAGTTCAAACGTTCCTTGTTAATGTAATCTAAAAAGATGTACAACTTAGTAGATTGGCCTCATTTCTACAGGAGTTTGTTTAGAAAACAAACATCTTCATTGCCGAACCCTGTACTGTGTGAAATAAGCTACTTCGGTTCTATGAATCAGTTTCTTTCCTGAAGAAGGTTGAGTGCAGCAAGTTCAAACTTACTTTGTTTGTGTAATCTAACAAGATGTACAAGTTAGAGATTCGCCTCATTTCTAAAATTCTTGGTTTATAAAACAAACATCATCATTGCTGAACACGGTACAGTGTGAAATAGGCTGGTTTCGTTCTAAGAATCAGTTTCTTTTGACCAAGATGTTTGAGTGGAACAAGTTCAAACTTTCCTTGTTAATGTAACGTAACAAGATGTATGGCTTAGTAGAGTCTCCTCATTTCTAATGTACTTTGATTAGAAAACAAACATCTTCATTGCCGAACACTCTACTGTGTTAAGTAAGATAGTTCAGTTCTCCAATCATGTCTTTCCTACGGAGAAGGTTGAGTGCAGCAAGTTCAAACTTACCTTGTTTGTGTAATCTAACAAGATGTACAAGTTAGGAGATTCGCCTCATTTCTAAAGTAGTTTGTTTAGAAAACAAGCATCTTCATTCCCGAACACTCTGCTTTGTGGAATAAGCAAGTTCGGTTCTAGTAATCTGATGCTTTCCTATGAAGAAGGTTCAGTGCAGCAAGTTAAAACTTTCCTGTTAATGTAATCTTAAAAGATGTATAACTTAGTAGATTGGCCTCATTTTTAAAGTAGTTTTTGAGAAAACAAACATCTTCGTTGGCGAACACTACTGTGTGAAATAAGCTAGTTCGGTTCTAGGAGTCAGCTGCTTTCCTACGAAGAACCTTGATTGCAGGAAGTTCAAACTCTCCTTGTTTGTGTGATATAACAAGGTGTACAACTTACAAGTTTCGCCTCATTTCTAAAGTAGTTTGTTTAGAAAACAAACATCTTCATTGCCGAACACTGTACTGTGGTAAATAAGCTAAGTCGGTTATAGCAATCAGTTTCTTTTCGACAAAGATGGTTGAGTGCAGCAAGTTCAAACTTTCCTTGTTAATGTTATTTAAAAAGATGTACTACTTAGTAGGTTTACCTCATTTCTAAAGTAGTTTCTTTAGAAAACCAACATCTTCATTGCCAAACACTCTACTCTGTGAAATTAGCTAGGTTGGTTCTAAGAATCAGTTGCTTTCCTCTGAAGAAGGTTGAGTGCAGCAAGTTTGAACTTTCCTTGTTTGTGTAATCTCACAAGATGTACAATTTACAAGTTTCTCTTCATTTCTAAACTACTTGGTTTAGAACAGAAACATCTGCATTGCCCAACACTGGACTCTGTGATATAAGCTAGTTCACTTCTAGGAATCAGCTTCTTTACTACGAAGAAGGAAGAGTTCAGCAAGTTCAAACTTACCTTGTTGGTGTAATCTAACAAGACGTACAAGTTAGGAGATTCGCCGCATATTTAAAGCAGTTTGTTGAGAAAACAAACATCTTCATTGCCGAACACTGTACTGTGTAATATAAGCTAGTTCGGTTCTAGGAATCAGTTTCTTTTCCACGAAGAAGTTTGATTGCAGCAAGCTCAAACTTTCCTTGTTAATGTAATCTAAAAAGATGATCAACTTAGTAGTTTGGCCTCATTTCTACAGGAGTTTGTTTAGAAAACAAACATCTTCATTGCCGAACCCTGTACTGTGTGAAATAAGCTACTTCGGTTCTAGGAATCAGTTTTTATCCTACGAGGAAGGTTGAGTGCAGCAAGTTCAAACTTACCTTGTTTGTTTAATCTAACAAGAGGTACAAGTTAGGAAATTCGCCTCATTTCTAAATTTCTTTGTTTAGAAAACAAACATCTTCATTGCCGAACACGGTACAGTGTGAAATAGGCTGGTTTCCTTCTAAGAATCAGTTTCTTTTGACCAAGATATTTGAGTGGAACAAGTTCAAACTTTCCTTGTTAATGTAACGTAACAAGATGTATAGCTTAGTAGAGTCTCCTCATTTCTAATGTACTTTGATTAGAAAACAAACATCTTCATTGAAGAACACTCTACTGTGATAAGTAAGATAGTTCGGTTCTCCAATCATGTCTTTCCTACGGAGAAGGTTCAGTGCAGCAAGTTCAAACTTACCTGCTTTGTGTAATCTAACAAGATGTACTAGTTAGGAGATTCGCCTCATTTCTAAAGTAGTTTGTTGAGAAAACAAACATCTTCATTCCCGAACACTCTGCTGTGTGGAATAAGCAAGTTGGATTCTAGGAATCTGATGCTTTCCTACGAAGAAGGTTCAGTGCAGCAAGTTGAAACTTTCCTTGTTAATGTAATCTTAAACGATGTATAACTTAGTAGATTGGCCTCATTTTTAAAGTAGTTTTTTGAGAAAAAAAACATCTTCATTGACGAACACTACTGCGTGAAATAAGCTAGTTCGGTTCTAGGAGTCAGCTGCTTTCCTACGAAGAACCTTGATTGCAGGAAGTTCAAACTCTCCTTGTTTGTGTGATCTAACAAGATGTACAACTTACAAGTTTCGCCTCATTTCTAAAGTAGTTTGTTTAGAAAACAAACATCTTCATTGCCAAACACTCTACTGTTTGAAATAAGCTAAGTCAGTTATAGCAATCAGTTTCTTTTCGACAAAGATGGTTGAGTGCAGCAAGTTCAAACTTTCCTTGTTAATGTTAATTAAAAAGATGTACTACTTAGTAGATGTGCCTCATTTCTATAGTAGTTTGTTGAGAAAACCAACATCTTCATTGACACACACTCTACTCTGTAAAATAAGCTAGGTGGTCTAAGAATCAGTTGCTTTCCTACGAAGAAGGTTGAGTGCAGCAAGTTCTAACTTTCCTTGTTTGTGTAATCTCACAAGATATACAATTTACAAGTTTCTCTTCATTTCTACACTACTTGGTTTAGAACAGAAACATCTTCATTGCGCAACACTGGACTCTGATATAAAGCTAGTTCTCTTCTAGGAATCAGTTTCTTTACTACGAAGAAGGAAGAGTGCAACAAGTTCAAACTTACCTTGTTGGTGTAATCTAACAAGATGTACAAGTTAGTAGATTCGCCTCATTTCTACAGGAGCTTCTTTAGAAAACAAACATCTTCATTGCGATCCCTGTACTGTGTGAAATAAGCTACTTGGTTCTAGGAATCAGTTTCTTTTCCACGACGAAGGTTGATTGCTGCAAGTTCAAACTTTCCTTGTTAATGTAATCTATAAAGATGTACAACTTAGTAGATTGGCCCTTGTTTCTACAGGAGTTTGTTTAGGAAACAAACATCTTCATTGCGAACACTCTACTGTGTGAAATAAAGCTAGTTCGGTTCTAGGAATCAGTTTCTTTTCCACAAAGAAGGTTGATTGCAGCAAGTTCAAACTTTCCTTGTTAATGTAATCTAAAAAGGTGTTCAACTTAGTCGATTGGCCTCATTTCTACAGGAGTTTGTTTAGAAAACAAACATCTTCATTGCCGAACCCTGTACTGTGTGAAATAAGCTACTTCGGTTCTATGAATCAGTTTCTTTCCTACGAAGAAGGTTGAGTGAAGCAAGTTCAAACTTACCTTGTTTGTGTAATCTAACAAGATGTACAAGTTAGGAGATTCTCCTCATTTCTCAAGGTCTTTGTTTAGAAAACAAACATCTTCATTGCCGAACACGGTACAGTGTGAAATAGGCTGGTTTCGTTCAAAGAATCAGTTTCTTTTGACCAAGATGTTTGAGTGGAACAAGTTCAAACTTTCCTTGTTAATGTAATGTAACAAGATGTATAGCTTAGTAGAGTCTCCTCATTTCTAATGTACTTTGATTAGAAAACAAACATCTTCATTGCCGAACACTCTACTGTGAAAAGTAAGATAGTTCAGTTCTCCAATCATGTCTTTCCTACAGAGAAGGTTGTGTGCAGCAAGTTCAAACGTACCTTGTTTGTGTAATCTAACAAGATGTACAAGTTAGGAGATTCGCCTCATTTCTAAAGTAGTTTGTTTAGAAAACAAACATCTTCATTCCCGAACACTCTGCTGTGTGCAATAAGCAAGTTGGGTTCTAGGAATCTGATGCTTTCCTACGAAGAAGGTTCAGTTCAGCAAGTTCAAACTTTCCCTGTTAATGTAATCTGAAAAGATGGACTACTTAGTAGATGCGCCTCATTTTTAAAGTAGTTTTTTGAGAAAACAAACATCTTCGTTGCCGAACACTACTCTGCGAAATAAGCTAGTTCGGTTCTAGGAGTCAGCTGCTTTCCTATGAAGAACCTTGATTGCAGGAAGTTCAAACTCTCCTTGTTTGTGTGATCTAACAAGATGTAAAACTTACAAGGTTCGCCTCATTTCTAAAGTAGTTTGTTTAGAAAACAAACATCTTCATTGCGGAACACTGTACTGTGTGAAATAAGCTAAGTCGGTTATAGCAATCAGTTTCTTTTCGACAAAGATGGTTGAGTGCAGCAAGTTCAAACTTTCCTTGTTAATGTAATTTAAAAGATATACTACTTAGTAGATTTGCCTCATTTCTAAAGTAGTTTGTTGAGAAAACCAACATCTTCATTGCCGAACACTCTACTCTGTGAAATAAGCTAGGTGGGTTCTAAGAATCAGTTGTTTTCCTCCGAAGAAGGTTCAGTGCAGCAAATTCTAACTTTCCTTGTTTGTGTAATCTCACAAGATGTACAATTTACAAATTTCTCTTCATTTCTAAACTACTTGGTTTAGAACAGAAACATGTTCATTGCCCAAAACTGGACTCTGTGATATAAGCTAGTTCGCTTCTAGTAATCAGTTTCTTTACTACGAAGAAGGAAGAGTGCAGAAAGTTCAAACTTACCTTCTTGGTGAAATCTAACAAGATGTACAAGTTAGTAGAGTCGCTTCATTTCTAAAGTAGTTTGTTGAGAAAACAAACATCTTCATTGCCGAAAACTGTACTGTGTGAAATAAGCTAGTTCGGTTCTAGAAATCAGTTTCTTTTCCACGACCAAGTTGATTGCAGCAAGTTCAAACTTTCCTTGTTAATGTAATCTACAAAGAGGTACAACGGAGTAGATTGGCCTCGTTTCCACAGGAATTTGTTTAGGAAACAAACATCGTCATTGCCGAACACTGTACTTTTTGTGAAATAAGCTAGTTCGGTTCTAGGAATCAGTATCTTTTCAGGAAGAAGGTTGATTATGCAAGTTCAAACACTCCTTGTTAATGTAATCTAAAAGGATGTACAACGTAGTAGTTTGGCCTCGTTTCTACAGGAGTTTGTTTAGGAAACAAACATCTTCATTGCAGAACACTGTACTGTGTGAAATAAGCTAGTTCGGTTCTAGGAATCAGTTTCTTTTCCAGGAAGAAGGTTGATTGCGGCAAGTTCAAACTCTCCTTGTTAATGTAATCTAAAACGATGTTCAACTTAGTAGATTGGCCTCATTTCTCCAGGAGTTTGTTTAGAAAACAAGCATCTTCATTGCGAACCCTGTACTGTGTGAAATAAGCTACTTGATTCTAGGAATCAGTTTCTTTCCCCTCTGAGAAGGTTGAGTGCAGCAAGTTCAAACTTACCTTGTTTGTGTAATCTAACAAGATGTACAAGTTAGGAGATTCGCCTCATTTATAAAGTAGTTTGTTGAGAAAACAAACATCTTCATTGCCGAACACTGTACTGTGTAAAATAAGCTAGTTCGGTTCTAGGAATCAGTTTCTTTTCCACGACGAAGGTTGATTGCAGCAAGTTCAAACTTTTTCTTGTTAATGTAATCTAAAAGATGTACAACGTAGTAGATTGGCCTCGTTTCTACAGGAGTTTGTTTAGAAAAAAACATCTTCATTGCCGAACACTGTACTGCGTCAAATAAGCTAGTTCGGTTCTAGGAATCAGTTTCTTTTCCATGACGAAGGTTGATTGCAGCAAGTTCAAACTTTCCTTCTTAATGTAATCTAAAAGGATGTACAATGTACTACATTGGCCTCATTTGTACAGGAGTTTGTTGAGAAAACAAACATCTTCATTGCCGAACCCTATACTGTGTGAAATGAGCTAATTCGCTTCTAGGAATCAGTTTCTTTCCTACGAAGAAGGTTGAGTGCAGCAAGTTCAAATTTACCTTGTTTGTGTAATCTAACAAGATGTACAAGTTAGGAGATTCGCCTCATTTCTAAAGTTCTTTGTTTAGAAAACAAACATCTTCATTGCCCAACACGGTACAGTGTGAAATAGGCTGGTTTCGTTCTAAGAGTCAGTTTCTTTTGAACAAGATGTTTGAGTGGAAGAAGTTCAAACTTTCCTTGTTAATGTAATGTAACAAGATGTATAGCTTAGTAGAGTCTCCTCATTTCTAATTTACTTTGATTAGAAAACAAACATCTTCATTGCCGAATACTCTACTGTGTTAAGTAAGATAGTTCGGTTCTCCAATCATGTCTTTCCTACGGAGAAGGTTGAGTGCAGCAAGTTCAAACTTACCTTGTTTGTGTAATCTAACAAGATGTACAACTTAGGAGGTTCGACTCATTTCTAAAGTAGTTTGTTTAGAAAACAAACATCTTCATTCCCGTACACTCTGCTGTGTGGAATAAGCAAGTTGGGTTCTAGGAATCTGATGCTTTCCTACGAAGAAGATTCAGTGCAGCAAGTTCAAACTTTCCCTGTTAATGTAATCTAAAGCGATGTATAACTTAGTAGATTGGCCGCATTTTTAAAGTAGTTTTTTGAGAAAACAAACATCTTCGTTGCCGAACACTACTGTGTGAAATAAGCTAGTTCGGTTCTAGGAGTCAGCTGCTTTCCTACGAAGAACCTTGATTGCAGGAAGTTCAAACTCTCCTTGTTTGTGTGATATAACAAGGTGTACAACTTACAAGTTTCGCCTCATTTCTAAAGTAGTTTGTTTAGAAAACAAACATCTTCATTGCCGATCACTCTACTGTGTGAAATAAGCTAAGTCGGTTATAACAATCAGTTTCTTTTCGACAAAGATGGTTTAGTGCACCAAGTTCAAACTTTCCTTTTTAATGTTATTTAAAAAGATGTACTACTTAGTAGATTTGCCTCATTTCTAAAGTAGTTTGTTGAGAAAGTCAACATCTTCATTGCCCAACACTCTACTATGTGAAATAAACTAGGTAGGTTCGAAGAATCAGTTGCTTTCCTCCGAAGAAGGTTGAGTGCAGCAAGTTCTAACTTTCCTTGTTTGTGTAATCTCACAAGATGTACAATTTACAAGTTTCTCTTCATTTCTAAACTAATTGGTTTAGGACAGAAACATCTTCATTTCCCAACACTGGACTCTGTGATATAAGCTAGTTCGCTTCTAGGAATCAGTTTCTTTACTACGAAGAAGGAAGAGTGCAGCAAGTTCAAACTTACCTTGTTGGTGTAATCTAACAAGATGTACAACTCAGGAGATTCGCCTCATTTCTAAAGTAGTTTGTTGAGAAAACAAACATCTTCATTGCCGAACACTGTACTGTGTGAAATAAGCTAGTTCGGTTCTAGGAATCAGTTTCTTTTCCAGGAAGAAGGTTGACTGTGGCAAGTTCAAACTCTCCTTGTTAATGTAATCTAAAACGATGTTCAACTTAGTAGATTGGCCTCATTTCTCCAGGAGTTTGTTTAGAAAACAAACATCTTCTTTGCCGAACCCTGTACTGTGTGAAATAAGCTACTTCAGTTCTAGGAATCAGTTTCTTTCCTACGAAGAAGGTTGAGTGCAGCAAGTTCAAACTTACCTTGTTTGTGTAATCTAACAAGATGTACAAGTTAGGAGATTCGCCTCTTTTCTAAAGTTCTTTGTTTAGAAAACAAACATCTTCATTGCTGAACACGGTACAGTGTGAAATAGGCTGGTTTCGTTCTAAGAATCAGTTTCTTTTGACCAAGATGTTTGAGTGGGACAAGTTCAAACTTTCCTTATTAATGTAATTTAACAAGATGTATAGCTTAGTAGAGTCTCCTCATTTCTAATGTAGTTTGATTAGAAAACAAACATATTCATTGCCGAACACTCTACTGTGTTAAGTAAGATAGTTCAGTTCTCCAATCATGTCTTTCCTACGGAGAAGGTTGAGTGCAGCAAGTTTAAATTACCTTGTTTGTGTAATCCTACAAGATGTACAAGTTAGGAGATTCGCCTCATTTCTAAAGTAGTTTGTTTAGAAAACAAACATCTTCATTCCCGAATACTCTGCTGTGTGGAATTAGCAAGTTGGGTTCTAGGAATCTGATGCTTGCCTACGAAGAAGGTTCAATGCAGCAAGTTCAAACTTTCGCTGTTAATGTAATCGAAAACGATGTACAACTTAGTAGATTGGCCTCATTTTTAAAGTACTTTTTTAAGAAAACAAACATCTTCGTTGCCGAACACTACTGTCTGAAATAAGCTAGTTCGGTTCTAGGAGTCACCTGCTTTCCTACGAAGAACCTTGATTGCAGGAAGTTCAAACTCTCCATGTTTGTGTGATCTAACGAGATGTACAACTTACAAGTTTCGCCTCATTTCTAAAGTAGTTTGTTTAGAAAACAAACATCTTCTTTGCCGAACACTGTACTGTGTGAAATAAGCTAAGTCGGTTATAGCAATCAGTTTCTTTTAGACAAAGATGGTTGAGTGCAACAAGTTCAAACCTTCCTTGTTAATGTTATTTAAAAGATGTACTTCTTAGTAGATTTGCCTCATTTCTAAAGTAGTTTGTTGAGAAAACCAACATCTTCATTGCCGAACACTACTCTGTGAAATAAGCTAGGTGGGTTCTAAGACTCACTTGCTTTCTTCGAAGAAGGTTGTGTGCAGCAAGTTCTAACTTTCCTTGTTTGTGTAATCTCACAAGATGTACAATTTACAAGTTTCTCTTCATTTCTAAAGTACTTGGTTTAGAACAGAAACATCTTCATTTCCCAACACTGGACTCTGTGATATAAGCTAGTTAAGCTAGGAATCAGTTTCTTTACTAAAGAAGGAAGAGTGCAGCAAGTTCAAACTTACCTTGTTGGTGTAATCTAAATTAGTTTGTTGAGAAAACAAACATCTTCAGTAAAAATAAGCTCCTTGAAGTTCTAGGAACCAGGAAGAGTGCAGCAAGTTCAAACTTACCTTGTTGGTGTAATCTAACAAGATATACAAGTTAGTAGATTCATTTCTAAAGTTCTTTGTTGAGAAAACAAACATCTTCATTTCCGAACCCTGTACTGTGTGAAATAAGCTACTTCGGTTCTAGGAACCAGTTTCTTTCCTTCGAAGAAGGTTGAGTGCAGCAAGTTCAAACTTACCTTGTTTGTGTAATCTAACATGATGTACAAGTTAGGAGGTTCACCTCATTTCTAAAGTTCTTTGTTTAGAAAACAAACATCTTCATTGCCGAACAGGGTACAGTGTGAAATAGGCTGGTTTCGTTCTCAGAATCAGTTTCTTTTGACCAAGATGCTTGAGTCGAACAAGTTCAAACTTTCCTTGTTAATGTAACGTAACAAAATGTATCGCTTAGTAGAGTCTCCTCATTTCTAATGTACTTTGATTAGAAAACAAACATGTTCATTGCCGAACACTCTACTGTGTTAAGTAAGATAGTTCGGTTCTACAATCATGTCTTTCCTACGGAGAAGTTTGAGTGCAGCAAGTTCAAACTTACCTTGTTTGTGTAATCTAACAAGATGTACAAGTTAGGAGATTCGCCTCATTTCTAAAGTAGTTTGTTGAGAAAACCAACATCTTCATTGCCGAACACTGGACTGTGTGAAATAAGCTAGTTCGGTTCTAGGAATCAGTTTCATTTCCACAACGAAGGTTGATTGCTGCAAGTTTAAACTTTCCTTTTTAATGTAATCTAAAAGGATATACAACGTAGTAGATTGGCCTCGTTTCTACAGGAGTTTGTTTAGGAAACAAACATCTTTATGGCCGAACACTGTACTGCGTGAAATAAGCTAGTTCGGTTCTCGGAATCAGTTTCTTTTCCACGAAGATGGTTGATTGCAGCAAGTTCAAACTTTCCTTGTTAATGTAATCTCAAAAGATGTTCAACTTAGTAGATTGGCCTCATTGCTTCAGGAGTTTGTTTAGAAAACAAACATCTTCATTGTCGAACCCTGTACTGTGTGAAATAAGCTACGTCGGGTTCTAAGAATGAGTTTCTTTCCTACGAAGAAGGTTGAGTGCAGCAAGTTCAAACTTACCTTGTTTGTGTAATCTAACAAGATGTACAAGTTAGGAGATTCGCCTCATTTCTAAAGTTCTTTGTTTAGAAAACAAACATCTTCATTGCCCAACACGGCACAGTGTGAAATAGGCTGGTTTAAGTTCTAAGAGTCAGTTTCTTTTGAACAAGATGTTTGAGTGGAACAAGTTCAAACTTTCCTTGTTAATGTAATGTAACAAGATGTATAGCTTAGTAGAGTCTCCTCATTTCTAATGTACTTTGATTAGAAAACAAACATCTTCATTGCCGAATACTCTACTGTGTTAAGTAAGATAGTTCGGTTCTCCAATCATGTCTTTCCTACGGAGAAGGTTGAGTGCACCAAGTTCAAACTTACCTTGTTTGTGTAATCTAACAAGATGTACAAGTTAGGAGATTCGCCACATTTCTTAAGTAGTTTGTTTAGAAAACAAACATCTTCATTCCCGAACACTCTGCTGTGTGGAATAAGCAAGTTGGGTTCTAGGAATCTGATGCTTTCCTACGAAGAGGGTTCAGTGCAGCAAGTTCAAACTTTCCCTGTTAATGTAATCTAAAACGATGTATAACTTAGTAGATTGGCCTCATTTTTAAAGTAGTTTTTTGAGAAAACAAACATTTTCGTTGCCGAACACTGCTGTCTGAAATAAGCTAGTTCGGTTCTAGCAGTCAGCTGCTTTCCTACGAAGAACCTTGATTGCAGGAAGTTCAAACTCTCCTTGTTTGTGTGATCTAACGAGATGTACAACTTACAAGTGTCGCCTCATTTCTAAAGTAGTGTGTTTAGAAAACAAACATCTTCATTGCCGAACACTGTACTGTGTGAAATAAGCTAAGTCGGTTATAGAAATCAGTTTCTTTTCAACAAAGATGGTTGAGTGCAGCAAGTTCAAACTTTCCTTGTTAATGGTATTTAAAAAGATGTACTACTTAGTAGATTTGCCTCATTTCTAAAGTGGTTTGTTGAGGAAACCAATGTCTTCATTGCCGAACACTCTACTCTGAAATAAGCTAAGTGGGTTTAAGAATCAGTTGCTTTCCTACTAAGAAGGTTGAGTGCAGCAAGTTCTAACTTTCCTTGTTTGTTGTTGCAGACAGCTTCAGGTTCAAACAGATGAAATTCCAGACCAGGCACAGTTATGGAGGAAGGGATATAATTTATTGAGCTTACCGATCCATGGGAAGTTCCATAATGGCAAGAGAAGTGGCCTGCTCTCCAAGCAGGGCCAAGCCACCATAGAGAGAAGAGAAATCAGCCAGCCACCATAGCACACAGAGCAAAAACTACAACTTAAAGGTCACACAGCACACTTCAGAACTCCTGCTAGGCACATTTGCATATCTTTACAATGGACTCTCAAACCATCACCACACCTTAAGACCTTTTGATGGGAGTGACCTTGCCTCTAGCAAGGTTATTGCAGATGCAAACTATAAAATTATAAAACACAGTATATATTTGGGATATATATTCAAACTACCACATTTGTGTAATCACACATGATGTACAATTTACAAGTTTCTCTTCATTTCTAAACTACTTGGATTAGAACAGAAACATCTTCATTGCCCAACACTGGACTCTGGGATATAAGCTAGTTCGCTTCTAGGAATGAGTTTCTTTACTACGAAGAAGGAAGAGTGCAGCAAGTTCAAACTTACCTTGTTGGTGTAATCTGACAAGATGTACAAGTTAGTAGATTCGCCTCATTTCTAAAGTAGTTTGTTGAGAAAACAAACATCTTCATTGCCGAACACTGTACTGTGTGAAATAGCTGGTTCGGTTCTAGGAATCAGTTTTTTTCCATGACGAAGGTTGATTGCAGCAAGTTCAAACTTTCCTGGTTAATGTAATCTAAAAAGATGTACAACGTAGTAGATTAGCCTCGTTTCTACAGGAGTTTGTTTAGGAAACAAACATCTTCATTGCCGAACACTGTACAATGTGAAATAAGCTAGTTCAGTTCTAGGAATCAGTTTCTTTTCCACGACGAAGGTTGATTGCAGCAAGTTCAAACTTTCCTTGTTAATGTAATCTAAAAAGATGTACAACTTAATATATTGGCCTCATTTCTACAGGAGTTTGTTTAGAGAACAAACATCTTCATTGCCGAACCCTGTACTGTGAGAAATAAGCAATTCGGTTCTAGGAATAAGTTTCTTTCCCTCTGAAGAAGGTTGAGTGCAGCAAGTTCAAAGTTACCTTGTTAATGTAATCTAAAAAGATGTTCAACTTAGTAGATTGGCCTCATTCCTACAGGAATTTGTTTAGAAGACAAACATCTTCATTGCCGAACCCTGTACTGTGTGAAATAAGCTACTTCGGTTCTAGGAATCAGTTTCTTTCCTACGAAGAAGGTTGAGTGCAGCAAGTTCAAACTTACCTTGTTTGTGTAATCTAACAAGATGTACAAGTTAGGAGATTCGCATCATTTCTAAAGTTCTTTGTTTAGAAAACAAACCTCTTCATGGCCGAACACGGTACAGTGTGAAATAGGCTGGTTTCGTTCTAAGAATCAGTTTCTTTTGACCAAGATGTTTTAGTGGAACAAGTTCAAACATTCCTTGTTAATGTAACGTAACAAGGTGTATAGCTTAGTAGAGTCTCCTCCTTTTTAATGTACTTTGATTAGAAAACAAACATCTTCATTGCCGAATACTCTACTGTTTTCAGTAAGATAGTTCGGTTCTCCCATCATGTCTTTCCTACGGAGAAGGTTGAGTGCAGCAAGTTCAAACTTACCTTCTTTGTGTAATCTAACAAGATGTACAAGTTAGGAGATTCGCCTCATTTCTAAAGTAGTTTGTTTAGAAAGCAAACATCTTCATTCACGAACACTCTGCTGTGTGGAATAAGCAAGTTGGGTTCTAGTAATCTGATGCTTTCCTACGTAGAAGGTTCAGTGCAGCAAGTTCAAACGTTCCTTATTAATGTTATCTAACACGATGTATAACTTAGTAGATTGGCCTCATTTTTAAAATAGTTTTTTAAGAGAACAAACATCATCATTGCAGAACACTACTTTGTGAAATAAGCTAGTTCGGTTCTAGGAGTCAGCTGCTTTCCTACGAAGAACCTTGATTGAAGGAAGTTCAAACTCTCCTTGTTTGTGTGATCTAACAAGATGTACAACTTACAAGTTTCGCCTCATTTCTAAAGTAGTTTGTTTAGAAAACAAACATCTTCATTGCCAAACACAGTACTGTGTGAAATAAGCTAAGTCGGTTATAGCAATAAGTTTACTTTCGAAAAAGGTGGTTGAGTGCAGCAAGTTCAAACTTTCCTTGTTAATGTTATTTAAAAAGATGTACTACTTAGTAGGTTTGCCTCATTTCTAAAGTAGTTTGTTGAGAAAACCAACATCTTCATTGCCGAACACTCTACTCTGTGAAATAAGCTAGGTGGGTTCTAAGAATCAGTAGCTTTCCTCCGAAGAAGGTTGAGTGCAGCAAGTTCTAACTTTCCTTGTTTTTGTAATTTCACAAGATGTACAATTTACAAGTTTCTCTTCATTTCTAAACTACTTGGTTTAGAACAGAAACATCTTCATTGCCCAACACTGGACTGTATGATATAAGCTAGTTCGCTTCTAGGATTCAGTTTCTTTACTACGAAGAAGGAAGAGTGCAGCAAGTTCAAACTTACCTTGTTGGTGTAATCTAACAAGATGTACAAGTTAGTAGATTCGCCTCATTTCTAAAGTAGTTTGTTGAGAAAACAAACATCTTCATTGCCAAACACTGTACTGTGTGAAATAAGCTAGTTCAGTTCTAGGAATCAGTTTCTTTTCCACGACGAAGGTTGATTGCAGCAAGTTCAAACTTTCCTTGTTAATGTAATCTAAAAAGATGTACACCTTAATAGATTGGCCTCATTTCTACAGGAGTTTGTTTAGGAAACAAACATCTTCATTGCCGAACCCTGTACTGTGTGAAATAAGCTACTTCGGTTATAGGAATCAGTTTCTTTCCTACGAAGAAGGTTGAGTGCAACAAGTTCAAACTTACCTTGTTTGTGTAATCTAACAAGATGTACAAGGTAGGAGATTCGCCTCATTTATAAAGTAGTTTGTTGAGAAAACAAACATCTTCATTGCCAAACACTGTGCTGTGTGAAATAAAGTAGTTCGGTTCTAGGAATCAGTTTCTTTTCCACGACGAAGGTTGATTGCAGCAAGTTCAAACTTTCCTTGTTAATGTAATCTAAAAGGATGTACAACGTAGTACATTGGCCTCATTTCTACAGGAGTTTGTTTAGAAAACAAACATCTTCATTGCCAAACACTGTACTGTGTGAAATAAGCTAGTTTGGTTCTAGGAATCATTCTTTTCCACGACGAAGGTTGATTGCAGCAAGTTCAAACTTTCCTTGTTAATGTAATCTAAAAGGATGTACAACGTAGTAGATTGGCCTCGTTTCTACAGGAGTTTGTTTAGGAAACAAACATCTTCATTGCCGAACACTGTACTGCGTGAAATAAGCTAGTTCGGATCTCGGAATCAGTTTATTTTCCACGAAGAAGGTTGATTGCAGCAAGTTCAAACTTTCCTTGTTAATGTAATCTCAAAAGATATTCAACTTAGTAGATTGGCCTCATTTCTGCAGGAGTTTGTTTAGAAAACAAACATCTTCATTGCCGAACCCTGTACTGTGTGAAATAAGCTACTTCGGTTCTAGGAATCAGTTTCTTTCCTACGAAGAAGGTTGAGTGCAGCAAGTTGAAACTTACCTTGTTTGTGTAATCTAACAAGATGTACAAGTTAGGAGATTGGCCTCATTTCTAAAGTTCTTTGTTTAGAAAACAAACATCTTCATTGCCGAACACGGTACAGTGTGAAATAGGCTGGTTTCGTTCTAAGAATCAGTTTCTTTTGTCCAAGATGTTTGAGTGGAACAAGTTCAAACTTTCCTTATAATGTAATTTAACAAGATGTATAGCTTAGTAGAGTCTCCTCATTTCTAATGTAGTTTGATTAGAAAACAAACATATTCATTGCCGAACACTCTACTGTGTTAAGTAAGATAGTTCGGTTCTCCAATCATGTCTTTCCTACGGAGAAGGTTGAGTGCAGCAAGTTTAAATTACCTTGTTTGTGTAATCTAACAAGATGTACAAGTTAGGAGATTCGCCTCATTTCTAAAGTAGTTTGTTAAGAAAACAAACATCTTCATTCCCGAACACTCTGCTGTGTGGAATAAGCAAGTTGGGTTCTAGGAATCTGATGCTTTCCTATGAAGAAGGTTCAGTGCAGCAAGTTCAAACTTTCCCTGTTAATGTAATCGAAAACGATGTACAACTTAGTAGATTGGCCTCATTTTTAAAGTACTTTTTTAAGAAAACAAACATCTTCGTTGCTGAACACTACTGACTGAAATAAGCTAGTTCGGTTCTAGGAGTCACCTGCTTTCCTACGAAGAACCTTGATTGCAGGAAGTTCAAACTCTCCATGTTTGTGTGATCTAACGAGATGTACAACTTACAAGTTTCGCCTCATTTCTAAAGTAGTTTGTTTAGAAAACAAACATCTTCTTTGCCGAACACTGTACTGTGTGAAATAAGCTAAGTCGGTTATAGCAATCAGTTTCTTTTCGACAAAGATGGTTGAGTGCAGCAAGTTCAAACCTTCCTTGTTAATGTTATTTAAAAAGATGTACTTCTTAGTAGATTTGCCTCATTTCTAAAGTAGTTTGTTGAGAAAACCAACATCTTCATTGCCGAACACTACTCTGTGAAATAAGCTAGGTGGGTTCTAAGACTCACTTGCTTTCTTCCGAAGAAGGTTGTGTGCAGCAAGTTCTAACTTTCTTTGTTTGTGTAATCTCACAAGATGTACAATTTACAAGTTTCTCTTCATTTCTAAACTACTTGGTTTAGAACAGAAACATCTTCATTTCCCAACCCTGGACTCTGTGATATAAGCTAGTTCGCTTCTAGGAATCAGTTTCTTTACTACGAAGAAGGAAGAGTGCAGCAAGTTCAAACTTACCTTGTTGGTGTAATCTAACAAGATATACAAGTTAGTAGATTCGCCTCATTTCTAAATTAGTTTGTTGAGAAAACAAACATCTTCATTGCCGAACCCTGTACTGTGTGAAATAAGCTCCTTCGGTTCTAGGAACCAGTTTCTTTCCATCGAAGAAAGTTGAGTGCAGCAAGTTCAAACTTACCTTGTTTGTGTAATCTAACAAGATGTACAAGTTAGGAGGTTCCCTCATTTCTAAAGTTCTTTGTTTAGAAAACAAACATCTTCATTGCCGAACATGGTACAGTGTGAAATAGGCTGGTTTCGTTCTCAGAATCATTTTCTTTTGACCAAGATGTTTGAGTCGAACAAGTTCAAACTTTCCTTGTTAATGTAATGTAACAAGATGTATCGCTTAGTAGTGTCTCCTCATTTCTAATGTACTTTGAATAGAAAACAAACATCTTCATTGCCGAACACTCTACTGTGTTAAGTAAGATAGTTCGGTTCTCCAATCATGTCTTTCCTACGGAGAAGTTTGAGTGCAGCAAGTTCAAACTTACCTTGTTTGTGTAATCTAACAAGATGTACAAGTTAGGAGATTCGCCACATTTCTTAAGTAGTTTGTTTAGAAAACAAACATCTTCATTCCCGAACACTCTGCTGTGTGGAATAAGCAAGTTGGGTTCTAGGAATCTGATGCTTTCCTATGAAGAGGGTTCAGTGCAGCAAGTTCAAACTTTCCCTGTTAATGTAATCTAAAGCGATGTATAACTTTGTAGATTGGCCTCATTTTTTAAGTAGTTTTTTGAGAAAACAAACATTTTCGTTGCCGAACACTACTGTCTGAAATAAGCTAGTTCGGTTCTAGGAGTCAGCTGCTTTCCTACGAAGAACCTTGATTGCAGGAAGTTCAAACTCTCCTTGTTTGTGTGATCTAACGAGATGTACAACTTACAAGTTTCGCCTCATTTCTAAAGTAGTTTGTTTAGAAAACAAACATCTTCATTGCCGAACACTGTACTGTGTGAAATAAGCTAAGTCGGTTATAGAAATCAGTTTCTTTTCGACAAAGATGGTTGAGTGCAGCAAGTTCAAACTTTCCTTGTTAATGTTATTTAAAAAGATGTACTACTTAGTAGATTTGCCTCATTTCTAAAGTGGTTTGTTGAGGAAACCAACATCTTCATTGCCGAACACTCTACTCTGTGAAATAAGCTAAGTGGGTTTAAGAATCAGTTGCTTTCCTACTAAGAAGGTTGACTGCAGCAAGTTCTAACTTTCCTTGTTTGTTGTTGCAGACAGCTTCAGGTTCGCTGAGATGAACTTCCAGACCAGGCACAGTTATGGAGGAAGGGATATAATTTATTGAAGCTTCCCGATCCATGGGAAGTTCCATAATGGCAAGAGAAGTGGCCTGCTCTCCACCGGGCCAAGCAGAGAGAGAGAGAAAACAGCCAGCCACCATAGCACACAGAGCAAAAACTGCAACCAAAAGGTCACACAGCACACTTCAGGAACACCTGCTAGGCACATTTTCATATCTTTACAATGGACTCTCAAACCATCACCACACCTTAAGACCGGGCCCCCAGTGACCTTGCCTCTAGCAAGGTTATTGCAGATGAAAACTATAAAATTATAAAACACGGAATATATTGGTGGACATATATACAAACTACCACATTTGTGTAATCACACATGATGTACAATTTACAAGATTCTCTTCATTTCTAAACTACTTGGATTAGAACAGAAACATCTTCATTGCCCAACACTGGACTCTGTGATATAAGCAAGTTCGCTTCTAGGAATGAGTTTCTTTACTACGAAGAAGGAAGAGTGCAGCAAGTTCAAACTTACCTTGTTGGTGTAATCTGACAAGATGTACAAGTTAGTAGATTCGCCTCATTTCTAAAGTAGTTTGTTGAGAAAACAAACATCTTCATTGCCGAACACTGTACTGTGTGAAATAGGCTAGTTCGGTTCTAGGAATCAGTTTTTTCCATGAAAAAGGTTGATTGCAGCAAGTTCAAACTTTCCTTGTTAATGTAATCTATGAAGATGTACAACGTAGTAGATTGGCCTCATTTCTACAGGAGTTTGTTTAGGAAACAAACATCTTCATTGTCGAACACTGTACTGTGTGAAATAAGCTAGTTCGGTTCTAGGAATCAGTTTCTTTTCCACGAAGAAGGATGATTGCAGCAAGTTCAAACTTTCCTTGTTAATGCAATCTAAAAAGAGTCCAACTTAGTAGATTGGCCTCATTTCTATAGGAGTTTGTTTAGAAAACAAACATCTTCATTGCCGAACCCTGTACTGTGTGAAATAAGCTACTTCGGTTCTTGGAATCAGTTTCTTTCCTACGAAGAAGGTTGAGTGCAGCAAGTTCAAACTTACCTTGTTTGTGTAATCTAACAAGATGCACTAGTTAGGAGATTCGCCTCATTTCTAAAGTAGTTTGTTTAAAAACAAACATCTTCATTCCCGAACACTCTGCTGTGTGGAATAAGCAAGTTGGGTTCTAGGAATCTGATGCTTTCCTACGAAGAAGGTTCAGTGCAGCAAGTTCAAACTTTCCCTGTTAATGTCATCTAAAACGATGTATAACTTAGTAGATTGGCCTCATTTTTGAAGTAGTTTTTTGAGAAAACAAACATCTTCGTTCCCGAACGCTACTGTGTGAAATAAGCTAGTTCGGTTCTCGGAGTCAGCTGCTTTCCTACGAAGAACTTTGATGGGAGGAAGTTCAAACTCTCCTTGTTTGTGTGATCTAACAAGATGTACAACTTACAAGTTTCGCCTCATTTCTAAAGTAGCATGTTGAGAAAACCAACATCTTCATTGCCGAACACTCTACTCTGTGAAATAAGCTAGGTGAGTTCTAAGAATCAGTTGATTTCCTCCGAAGAAGGTTGAGTGCAGCAAGTTCTAACTTTCCTTTTTTTTGTAATCTCACAATATGTACAATTTACAAGTTTCTCTTCATTTCTAAACTACTTGGTTTAGAACAGAAACATCTTCATTGCCCAACACTGGATTGTATAATATAAGCTCGTTCGCTTCTAGGAATCAGTTTCTTTACTACGAAGAAGGAAGAGTGCAGCAAGTTCAAACTTACCTTGTTGGTGTAACCTAACAAGATGTACAAGTTAGTAGATTCGCCTCATTTCTAAAGTAGTTTGTTGAGAAAACAAAAATCTTCATTGCCGAACACTGTACTGTGTGAAATAAGCTAGTTCAATTCTAGGAATCAATTTCTTTTCCACGACGAAGGTTGATTGCAGCAAGTTCAAACTTTCCTTGTTAATGTAATCTAAAAAGATGTACAACTTAATAGATTGGCCTCATTTCTACAGGAGTTTGTTGAGAAAACAAACATCTTCATTGCCGAACCCTGTACTGTGAGAAATAAGCAATTCGATTCTAGGAATCAGTTTCTTTCCTACAAAGGAGGTTGAGTGCAGCAAGTTCAAACTTTCCTTGTTAATGTAATCTAAAAAGATGTTCAACTTAGTAGATTGGCCTCATTGCTACAGGAATTTGTTTAGAAAACAAACATCTTCATTGCCGAACCCTGTACTGTGTGAAATAAGCTACTTCGGTTCTAGGAATCAGTTTCTTTCCACGAAGAAGGTTGAGTGCAGCAAGTTCAAACTTACCTTGTTTGTGTAATCTAACAAGATGTACAAGTTAGGAGATTCGCCTCATTTCTAAAGTTCTTTGTTTAGAAAACAAACCTCTTCATGGCCGAACACGGTACAGTGTGAAATAGGCTGGTTTCGCTCTAAGAATCAGTTTCTTTTCACCAAGATGTTTGAGTGGAACAAGTTCAAACATTCCTTGTTAATGTAACGTAACAAGGTGTGTAGCTTAGTAGAGTCTCCTCCTTTTTAATGTACTTTGATTAGAAAACAAACATCTTCATTGCCGAATACTCTACTGTGTTAAGTAAGATAGTTCGGTTCTCCAATCATGTCTTTCCTACGGAGAAGGTTGAGTGCAGCAAGTTCAAACTTACCTTCTTTTTGTAATCTAACAAGATGTACAAGTTAGGAGATTCGCCTCATTTCTAAAGTAGTTTGTTTAGAAAACAAACATCTTCATTCCCAAACACTCTCCTGTGTGGAATAAGCAAGTTGGGTTCTCGGAATCTGATGCTTTCCTACGTAGAAGGTTCAGTGCAGCAAGTTCAAGCTTTCCCTATTAATGTTATCTAAGACGATGTATAAATTAGTAGATTGGCCTCATTTTTAAAGTAGTTTTTTGAGAAAACAAACATCTTCGTTGCCGAACACTACTGTGTGAAATAAGCTAGTTCGGTTCTAGGAGTCAGCTGCTTTCCTACGAAGAACCTTGATTGCAGGAAGTTCAAACTCTCCTTGTTTGTGTGATCTAACAAGATGTACAACTTACAAGTTTCGCCTCATTTCTAAAGTAGTTTGTTTAGAAAACAAACATCTTCATTGCCGAACACTGTACTGTGTGAAATAAGCTAAGTTGGTTATAGCAATAAGTTTACTTTCGACAAAGATGGTTGAGTGCAGCAAGTTCAAACTTTCCTTGTTAATGTTATTTAAAAAGATGTACTACTTAGTAGATTTGCCTCATTTCTAAAGTAGTTTGTTGAGAAAACCAACATCTCCATTGCCGAACACTCTACTCTGTGAAATAAGCTAGGTGGGTTCTAAGAAACAGTAGCTTTCCTCCGAACAAGGTTGAGTGCAGCAAGTTCTAACTTTCCTTGTTTTTGTAATCTCACAAGATGTACAATATACAAGTTGCTCTTCATTTCTCAACTACTTGGTTTAGAACAGAAACATCTTCATTGCCCAACACTGCACTCTATGATATAAGCTAGTTCGCTTCTAGGAATCAGTTTCTTTACTACGAAGAAGGAAGAGTGCAGCAAGTTCAAACTTACCTTGTTGGTGTAATCTAACAAGATGTACAAGTTAGTAGATTCGCCTCATTTCTAAAGTAGTTTGTTGAGAAAACAAACATCTTCATTACCGAACACTGTACTGTGTGAAATAAGCTAGTTCAGTTCTAGGAATCAGTTTCTTTTCCACGACGAAGGTTGATTGCAGCAAGTTCAAACTTTCCTTGTTAATGTAATCTAAAAAGATGTACAACTTAATAGATTGGCCTCATTTCTACAGGAGTTTGTTTAGAAAACAAACATCTTCATTGCCGAACCCTGTACTGTGTGAAAAAAGCAATTCGGTTCTAGGAATCAGTTTCCTTCCTACGAAGAAGGTTGAGTGCAGCAAGTTCAAACTTACCTTGTTGGTGTAATCTAAGAAGATGTACAAGTTAGTAGATTCGCCTCATTTCTAACGTAGTTTGTTGAGAAAACAAACATCTTCATTGCCGAACACTGTACTGTGTGAAATAAGCTAGTTCAGTTCTAGGAATCAGTTTCTTTTCCACGACGAAGGTTGATTGCAGCAAGTTCAAACTTTCCTTGTTAATGTAATCTAAAAAGATGTACAACTGAATAGATTGGCCTCATTTCTACAGGAGTTTGTTTAGAAAACAAACATCTTCACTGCCGAACCCTGTACTGTGTGAAATAAGCAATTCGGTTCTAGGAATCAGTTTCTTTCCTACGAAGAAGGTTGAGTGAAGCAAGTTCAAACTTACCTTGTTGGTGTAATCTAACAAGATGTACAAGTTAGGAGAGTCGCCTCATTTCTAAAGTAGTTTGTTGAGAAAACAAACATCTTCATTGCCGAACACTGTACTGTGTGAAATAAGCTATTTCGGTTCTAGGAATCAGTTTGTTTTCCACGACGAAGATTGATTGCAGCAAGTTCAAACTTTCCTTGTTAATGTAATCTAAAAGGATGTACAACGCAGTAGATTGGACTCGTTTCTACAGGAGTTTGATTAGAAAACAAACATCTTCATTGCCGAACCCTGTACTGTGTGAAATAAGCTACTTCGGTTCTTGGAATCAGTTTCTTTTCCACGAAAAAGGTTGATTGCAGCAAGTTCAAACTTTCCTTGTTAATGTAATCTAAAACGATGTTCAACTGAGTAGATTGGCCTCATTACTACAGGAGGTTGTTCAGAAAACAAACATCTTCATTGCCGAACCCTGTGCTGTGTGAAATAAGCTACTTCGGTTCTTGGAATCAGTTTCTATCCTACGAAGAAGGTTGAGTGGAGCAAGGTCAACCCTACCTTGTTTGTGTAATCTAACAAGATGTACAAGTTAGGAGATTCGCCTCACTTCTAATGTAGTTTGTTTAGAAAACAAACATCTATATTGCCGAACACTGTACTGTGTGAAATAAGCTAGTTCGGATCTAGGAATCAGTTTCTTTTCCACGACGAAAGTTGATTGCAACAAGTTCAAACTTTCCTTGTTAATGTTATTTAAAAAGATGTACTACTTAGTATATTTGCCTAATTTCTAAAGTAGTTTGTTGAGAAAACCAACATCTTCATTGCCGAACACTCTACTCTGTGAAATAAGCTAGGTGGGTTCTAAGAATCAGTTGCTTTCCTACGAAGAAGGTTGAGTGCAGCAAGTTCTAACTTTCCTTGTTGTGTAATCTCACAAGATGTACAATTTACAAGTTTCTCTTCATTTCTAAACTACTTGGTTTAGAACAGAAACATCTTCATTTCCCAACACTGGACTCTGTGATATAATCTAGTTCGCTTCTAGGAATCAGTTTCTTTACTACGAAGAAGGAAGAGAGCAGCAAGTTCAAACTTACCTTGTTGGTGTAATATAACAAGATGTACAAGTTAGTAGAGTCGCATCATTTCTAAAGTAGTTTGTTGAGAAAAAAAACATCTTCATTGCCGAACACTGTACTGTGTGAAATAAGCTAGTTCGGTTCTAGGAATCAGTTTCTTTTCCACGACGAAGGTTGATTGCAGCAAGTTCAAACTTTCCTTGTTAATGTAATCTAAAAAGATGTACAACGTAGTAGATTGGCCTCGTTTCTACAGGAGTTTGTTTAGGAAACAAACATCTTCATTGCCGAACACTGTACTGTGATAAATAAGCTAGTTCCGTTCTAGGAATCAGTTTCTTTTCCACGACGAAGGTTGATTGCAGCAAGTTCAAACTCACCTTGTTTGTGTAATCTAACAAGATGTACAAGTTAGGAGATTCGCCTAATTTCTAAAGTTCTTTTTTTAGAAAACAAACATCTTCATTGCCGAACACGGTACATTGTGAAATAGGCTGTTTTTGTTCTAAGAATCAGTTTCTTTTGACCAGGATGTTTGAGTGGAACAAGTTCAAACTTTCCTTGTTAATGTAACGTAACAAGATGTATAGCTTAGTATAGTCTCCTCCTTTCTAATGTACTTTGGTTAGAAAACAAACATCTTCATTGCCGAATACTCTACTATGTTAAGTAAGATAGTTCGGTTCTCCAATCATTTTTTTCCTACGGAGAAGGTTGAGTGCAGCAAGTTCAAACTTACCTTTTTTGTGTAATCTAAGAACATGTACAAGTTAGGAGATTCGCCTCATTTCTAAAGTAGTTTGTTTAGAAAACAAACATCTTCATTTCCAAACACTCTGGTGTGTGGAATAAGCAAGTTGGGTTCTAGGAATCTGATGTTTTCCTACGAAGAAGGTTCAGTGCAGCCAGTTCAAACTTTCCCTATTAATATAATCTAAAACGATGTATAACTTAGTAGATTGGCATCATTTTTAAAGTAGTTTTTTGAGAAAACAAACATCTTCGTTGCTGAACACTACTGTGTGAAATAAGCTAGTTCGGTTCTAGGAGTCAGCTGCTTTCCTACGAAGAACCTTGATTGCAGGAAGTTCAAACTCTCCTTGTTTGTGTGATCTAACAAGATGTACAACTTACAAGTTTCTCCTCATTTCTAAAGTAGTTTGTTTAGAAAACAAACATCTTCATTGCTGAACACTGTACTGTGTGAAATAAGCTAAGTCGGTTATAGCAATCAGTTTCATTTCGACAAAGATGGTTGTGTGCAGCAAGTTCAAACTTTCCTTGTTAATGTTATTTAAAAAGATGTACTACTTAGTAGATTTGCCTCATGTCTAAAGTAGTTTGTTGAGAAAACAAACATCTTCATTGCCGAACACTGTATTGTGTGAAATAAGCTAGTTCGGTTCTAAGAATCATTTTCTTTTCCACGACGAAGGTTGATTGCAGCAAGTTCAAAATTTCCTTGTTAATGTAATCTAAAAAGATGTACAACGTAGTAGATTGGCCTCGTTTCTACAGGAGTTTGTTTAGGAAAGAAACATCTTCATTGCCGAACACTGTACTGTGTGAAATAAGCTAGTTCGGTTCTAGGAATCAGTTTCCTTCCACGGGCCAAGGTTGATTGGAGCAAGTTCAATTTTCCTTGTTAATGTAATCTAAAAGATGTACAACATAGTAGATTGGCCTCGTTTCTACAGGAGTTTGTTTAGGAAACAAACATCTTCATTGCCGAACAATGTACTTGCCTCTGAAATAAAAAATTATAAAACACGGTATATTGGTGGACATATATACAAACTGAAATATTAGAAAAGAAACATCTTCATTGCCCAACACTTCTTCTTTACTACTGATCAGTTTCCTTTCCACAACTAAGGTTGATTGCAGCAAACAAACTTTCCTTGTTAATGTAATCTAAAAGGATGTACACTGTAGTACATTGGCCTCGTTTCTACAGGAGTTTGTTTAGGAAACAAACATCTTCATTGCCGAACACTGTACTGTGTGAAATAAGCTAGATCGGTTCTAGGAATCAGTTTCTTTCCACGACGAAGGTTGATTGCAGCAAGTTGTAACTTTCCTTGTTAATGTAATCTAAAAGGATGTACAACGTAGTAGATTGGCCTCGTTTCTACAGGAGTTTGTTTAGGAAACAAACATCTTCATTGCCGAACACTGTACTGTGTGAAATAAGCTAGTTCGGTTCTAGGAATCAGTTTCTTTTCCACGACGAAGGTTGATTGCAGCAAGTTGTAACTTTCCTTGTTAATGTAATCTAAAAGGATGTACAACGTAGTAGATTGGCCTCCTCATTTTCTACAGGAGTTTTTTAGGAAACAAACATCTTCATTGTCGAACACTGTACTGTGTGAAATAAGCTAGTTCGGTACTAGGAATCAGTTTCTTTTCCACGAAGAAGGTTGATTGCAGCAAGTTCAAACTTTCCTTGTTAATGTAATCTAAAAGGATGTACACCGTAGTAGATTGGCCTCGTTTCTACAGGAGTTTGTTTAGGAAACAAACATCTTCATTGCGAACACTGTACTGTGAAATAAGCTAAGTTCTAGGAATCAGTTTCTTTTCCACGACGAAGGTTGATTGCAGCAAGTTGTAACTTTCCTTGTTAATGTAATCTAAAAGGATGTACAAGTAGATTGGCCTCGTTTCTACAGGAGTTTGTTTAGGAAACAAACATCTTCATTGCCGAACACTGTACTGTGTAATATAAGAAATAAGCTTGATTGCAGCAAGTTCGTTAATGTTCTAAAAAGGAATCAGTTTCTTTCATTGCCACACTGATTGCAGAAATAAGCTAACTGGAATCAATTCTTGTAAGCAAGTTCAAACTTTCCTTGTTAATGTAATCTAAAAAGATGTACAACGCAGTAGATTGTCCTCGTTTCTACAGGAGTTTGTTTAGGAAACAAACATCTTCATTGCCGAACACTGTACTGTGTGAAATAAGCTAGTTCGGTTCTAGGAATCAGTTTCTTTTCCACGACGAAGGTTGATTGCAGCAAGTTCAAACTTTCCTTGTTAATGTAATCTAAAAAGATGTACAACGTAGTAGATTGGCCTCGTTTCTACAGGAGTTTGTTTAGGAAAGAAACATCTTCATTGCCGAACACTGTACTGTGTGAAATAAGCTAGTTCGGTTCTAGGAATCAGTTTCCTTCCACGACGAAGGTTGATTGGAGCAAGTTCAATTTTCCTTGTTAATGTAATCTAAAAAGATGTACAACGTAGTAGATTGGCCTCGTTTCTACAGGAGTTTTTTAGGAAACAAACATCTTCATTGTCGAACACTGTACTGCGTGAAATAAGCTAGTTCGGTTCTACGAATCAGTTTCTTTTCCACAACTAAGGTTGATTGCAGCAAGTTCAAACTTTCCTTGTTAATGTAATCTAAAAGGATGTACACTGTAGTACATTGGCCTCGTTTCTACAGGAGTTTGTTTAGGAAACAAACATCTTCATTGCCGAACACTGTACTGTGTGAAATAAGCTAGATCGGTTCTAGGAATCAGTTTCTTTTCCACGACGAAGGTTGATTGCAGCAAGTTGTAACTTTCCTTGTTAATGTAATCTAAAAGGATGTACAACGTAGTAGATTGGCCTCGTTTCTACAGGAGTTTGTTTAGGAAACAAACATCTTCATTGCCGAACACTGTACTGTGTGAAATAAGCTAGTTCGGTTCTAGGAATCAGTTTCTTTTCCACGACGAAGGTTGATTGCAGCAAGTTGTAACTTTCCTTGTTAATGTAATCTAAAAGGATGTACAATGTAGTAGATTGGCCTCGTTTCTACAGGAGTTTTTTAGGAAACAAACATCTTCATTGTTGAACACTGTACTGTGTGAAATAAGCTCGTTCGGTTCTAGGAATCAGTTTCTTTTCCACGAAGAAGGTTGATTGCAGCAAATTCAAACTTTCCTTGTTAATGTAATCTAAAAGGATGTACACTGTAGTAGATTGGCCTCGTTTCTACAGGAGTTTGTTTAGGAAACAAACATCTTCATTGCCGAACACTGTACTGTGTGAAATAAGCTAGTTCGGTTCTAGGAATCAGTTTCTTTTCCACGACGAAGGTTGATTGCAGCAAGTTGTAACTTTCCTTGTTAATGTAATCTAAAAAGATGTACAACGCAGTAGATTGTCCTCGTTTCTACAGGAGTTTGTTTAGGAAACAAACATCTTCATTGCCGAACACTGTACTGTGTGAAATAAGCTAGTTCGGTTCTAGGAATCAGTTTCTTTTCCACGAAGAAGGTTGATTGCAGCAAGTTCAAACTTTCCTTGTTAATGTAATCTAAAAAGATGTACAACTTAATATATTGGCCTCTTTTCTACAGGAGTTTGTTTAGAAAACAAACATCTTCTTTGCCGAACCCTGTACTGCGTGAAATAAGCTACTTCGGATCTAGGAATCAGTTTCTTTCCTACGAACAAGGAAGAGTGCAGCAAGTTCAAACTTACCGTGTTGGTGTAATCTAACAAGATGTACAAGTTAGTAGATTCGTCTCATTTCAAAAGTACTTTGTGGAGAAAACAAACATCTTCATTGTCAAACATTGTACTGTGTGAAATAAGCTAGTTCAGTTCTAGGAATCAGTTTCTTTTCCACGACGAATGTTGATTGCAGCAACTTCAAACATTCCTTGTTAATGTAATCTAAAAAGATGTACACCGTAGTAGATTGGCCTCGTTTCTACCGGAGTTTGTTTAGGAAACAAACATCTTCATTGCCGAACACTGCACTGTGTGAAATAAGCTAGGTCGGTTCTAGGAATCAATTTCTTTTCCACGAAGAAGGTTGAGTGCAGCAAGTTCTAACTTTCCTTGTTTGTGTCATCTCACAAGATGTACAATTTACAAAATATTCAAGTTAGTAGATTCGCCTCATTTCTAAAGGAGTTTGTTGAGAAAACAAACATCTTCATTGCCGAACACTGTACTGTGTGAAATAAGCTAGTTCGGTTCTAGGAATCAGTTTCTTTTCCACGATGAAGGTTGATTGCAGCAAGTTCAAACTTTCCTTGTTAATGTAATCTAAAATGATGTACAATGTAGTAGATTGGCCTCGTTTCTACAGGAGTTTGTTTAGGAAACAAACATCTTCATTGCTGAACAATGTACTGTGTGAAATAAGCTACTTCGGTTCTAGGAATCAGTTTCTTTCCTACGAAGAAGGTTGAGTGCATCAAGTTCAAACGTACCTTGTTTGTGTAATCTAACAAGATGTAGAAGTTAGGAGATTCGCCTCATTTCTAAAGTTCTTTGTTTAGAAAACAAACATCATCATTGCCGAATACGGTACAGTGTGAAATAGGCTGGTTTCGTTCTAAGAATCACTTTCTTTTGACCAAGATGTTTGAGTGGAACAAGTTCAAACTTTCCTTGTTAATGTAACGTAACAAGATGTATGGCTTAGTAGAGTCTCCTCATTTCTAATGTACTTTGATTAGAAAACAAACATCTTCATTGCCGAACACTCTGTGGTGTTAAGTAAGATAGTTCGGTTCTCCAATCATGTCTTTCCTACGGAGAAGGTTGAGTGCAGCAAGTTCAAACTTACCTTGTTTGTGTAATCTAACAAGATGTACAAGTTAGGAGATTCGCATCATTTCTAAAGTAGTTTGTTTAGAAAACAAACATCTTCATTCCCGAACACTCTGCTGTGTGGAATAAGCAAGTTGGGTTCTAGGAATCTGATGCTTTCCTACTAAGAAAGTTCAGTGCAGCAAGTTCAAACTTTCCCTGTTAATTTAATCTAAAAAGACGTACTCCTTAGTAGATTGGCCTCATTTTCAAAGTAGTTTTTTGAGAAAACAAACATCTTCGTTGCTGAACACTACTGTGTGAAATAAGCTAGTTCGGTTCTAGGAGACTGTTGCTTTCCTACAAAGAACCTTGATTGCAGGAAGTTCAAACTCTCCTTGTTTGTGTGATCTAACAAGATGTACAAGTTAGGAGATTCGCCTCATTTCTAAAGTTCTTTGTTTAGAAAACAAACATCTTCATTGCTGAACACGGTACATTGTGAAATAGGCTGGTTTTGTTCTAAGAATCAGTTTCTTTTGACCAAGATGTTTGAGTGGAACAAGTTCAAACTTTTCTTGTTAATGTAACGTAACAAGATGTTTAGCTTAGTAGAGTCTCCTCATTTCTAATGTACTTTCATTAGAAAACAAACATCTTCATTGCCGAATACTCTACTGTGTTAAGTAAGATAGTTCGGTTATCAAATCATGTCTTTCCTACGGAGAAGGTTGAGTGCAGCAAGTTCAAACTTACCTTGTTTGTGTAATCTAACAAGATGTACAAGTTAGGACATTCTCCTCATTTCTAAAGTAGTTTGTTTAGAAAACAAACATCTTCATTCCCGAACACTGTGCTTTGTGGAATAAGCAAGTTGGGTTCTAGGAATCTGATGCTTTCCTACGAAGAAGGATCAGTGCAGCAAGTTCAAACTTTCCCTGTCAATGTAATCTAAAACGATGTATAACTTAGTAGATTGGCCTCATTTTTATAGTAGTTTTTTGAGAAAACAAGAATCTTCGTTGCCGAACACTACTGTGTGAAATAAGCTAGTTCGGTTCTAGGAGTCACTTGCTTTCCTACGAAGAACCTTGATTGCAGGAAGTTCAAACTCTCCTTGTTTGTGTGATCTAACAAGACATACAACTTACAAGTTTCGCCTCATTTCTAAAGTAGTTTGTTTAGAAAACAAACATCTTCATTGCCGAACATTGTACTGTGTGAAATAAGCTAGTTCGATTCTAGGAATCAGTTTCTTTTCCACGAAGAAGGTTGATTGCAGTAAGTTCAAACTTTCCTTGTTAATGTAATCTAAAAAGATGTACAACTTAGTAGATTGGCCTCATTTCTACACGAGTTTGTTTAGAAAACAAACGTCTTCATTGCCGAACCCTGTACTGTGTGAAATAAGCTAGTACAGTTCTAGGAATCAGTTGCTTTCCTACGAAGAAGGTTGAGTGCAGCAAGTTCAAACTTACCTTGTTTGTGTAATCTAACAAGATGCACAAGTTAGGAGATTCACCTCATTTCTAAAGTTCTTTGCTTAGAAAACAAACATCGTCATTGCCGAACACAGTACAGTGTGAAATAGGCTGGTTTCGTTCTAAGAAACACTTTTTTGACCAAGATGTTTGAGTGGAACAATTCAAACTTTCCTTGTTAATGTAATGTAACAAGATGTATAGCTTAGTAGAGTCTCCTCATTTCTAATGTACTTTGATTAGAAAACAAACATCTTCAATGCCGAACACTCTCCTGTGTTAAGTAAGATAGTTCGGTTCTCCAATCATGTCTTTCCTACGGAGAAGTTTGAGTGAAGCAAGTTCAAACTTACCTTGTTTGTGTAATCTCACAAGAAGTACGAGTTAGGAGATTCGCCTCATTTCTAAAGTAGTTTGTTTAGAAAACAAACATCTTCATTGCCGAACACTCTACTGTGTGAAATAAGCTAAGTCGGTTATAGCAATCAGTTTCTTTTCGACAAGTTGGTTGAGTGCAGCAAGTTCAAACTTTCCTTGTTAATGTTATTTACAAAGATGTACTACTTAGTAGATGTGCCTCATTTCTAAAGTAGTTTGTGGGAAAAACCAACATCTTCATTGCCAAACACTCTACTCTGTGAAATAAGGTCGGTGGGTTATAAGAATCAGTTGCTTTCCTACGAAGAAGGTTGAGTGCAGCAAGTTCTATCTTTCCTTGTTTGTGTAATCTCACAAGATGTACAATTTACAAGTTTCTCTTCATTTCTAAACTACTTGGTTTAGAACAGAAACATCTTCTTTGCCCAACACAGGACTCTGTGATATGAGCTAGTTCGCTTCTAGGAATCAGTTTCTTTACTATGAAGAAGGAAGAGTGCAGCAAGTTCAAACTTAACTTGTTGGTGTAATCTAACAAGATGTACTAGTTAGTAGATTTGCCTCATATCTAAAGTAGTTTTTTGAGAAAACAAACATCTTCATTGCCGAACACTGTACTGTGTGAAATAAGCTAGTTCGGTTCTAGGAATAAATTTCTTTTCCACGAAGAAGGTTGATTGCAGCAAGTTCAAACTTTCCTTATTAATGTAATCTAAAAAGATGTACAGCATAGTAGATTGGCCTCATTTCTACAGGAGTTTGTTTAGGAAACAAACATCTTCATTGCCGAACACTGATCTGTGTGAAATAAGCTAGTTCGGTTCTAGGAATCAGTTTCTTTTCCACGAAGAATGTTGAGTGCAGCAAGTTGAAACTTACCTTGTTTGTGTAATCTAACAAGATTCACAAGTTAGGAGATTCGCCTCATTTCTAAAGTTCTTTGTTTAGAAAACAAACATCTTCATTGCCGAACACTGTACAGTGTGAAATAGGCTGGTTTCGTTCTAAGAATCAGTTTCTTTTGACCAAGATGTTTGAGTGGAACAAGTTCAAACTTTCCTTTTTAATGTAATGTAACAAGATGTATAGCTTAGTAGAGTCTCCTCATTTCTAATGTACTTTGATTAGAAAACAAACATCTTCATTGCCGAATACTCTACTGTGTTAATTAAGATAGTTCGGTTCTCCAATCATGTCTTTCCTACGGAGAAGGTTGAGTGCAGCAAGTTCAAACTTACCTTGTTTGTGTAATCTAACAAGATGTACAAGTTAGGAGATTCGCCTCATTTCTAAAGTAGTTTGTTTAGAAAACAAACATCTCCATTCCCAAACACTCTCCTGTGTGGAATAAGCAAGTTGGGTTCTAGGAATCTGATGCTTTCCTACGTAGAAGGTTCAGTGCAGCAAGTTCAAACTTTCGCTATTAATGTAATCTAAAACGATGTATAACTTAGTAGATTGGCCTCATTTTTAAAATAGTTTTTTGAGAAAACAAACATCTTCGTTGCCGAACACCACTGTGTGAAATAAGCTAGTTCGGTTCGAGGAGTCAGCTGCTTTCCTACGAAGAACCTTGATTGCAGGAAGTTCAAACTCTCCTTGTTTGTGTGATCTAACAAGATGTACAACTTACAAGTTTCGCCTCATTTCTAAACTAGTTTGTTTAGAAAAGAAACATCTTCATTGCCGAACACTGTACTGTGTGAAATAAGTTAAGTCGGTTATAGGAATCAGTTTACTTTCGACAAAGATGGTTGAGTGCAGAAAGTTCAAACTTTCCTTGTTAATGTTATTTAAAAAGATGTACTACTTAGTAGATTTGCCTCATTTCTAAAGTAGTTTGTTGAGAAAACCAACATCTCCATTGCCGAACACTCTATTCTGTGAAATAAGCTAGGTGGGTTCTAAGAATCAGTTGCTTTCCTCGGGAGAAGATTGAGTGCAGCAAGTTCTAACTTTCCTTGTTTGTGTAATCTCACAAGATGTACAATTTACAAGTTTCTCTTCATTTCTAAACTACTTGGTTTAGAACAGAAACATCTTCATTGCCCAACACAGGACTCTGTGATATAAGCTAGTTCGCTTCTAGGAATCAGTTTCTTTACTACGAAGAAGGAAGAGTGAAGGAAGTTCAAACTTACCAGGTTGGTGTAATCTAACAAGATGTACAAGTTAGTAGATTCGCCTCATTTCTAAAGTAGTTTGTTGAGAAAACAAACATCTTCATTGCCAAACACTGTACTGTGTGAAATAAGCTAGTTCAGTTCCAGGAATCAGTTTCTTTTCGACGACGAAGGTGGATTGCAGCAAGTTCAAACTTTCCTTGTTAATGTAATCTAAAAAGATGTACAACGTAGTAGATTGGCCTCGTTTCTACAGGAGTTTGTTTAGGGAACACACATCTTCATTGCCGAACACTGTACTGTGTGAAATAAGCTAGTTCAGTTCTAGGAATCAGTTTCTTTTCCACGACGAAGGTTGATTGCAGCAAGTTGTAACTTTCCTTCTTAATGTAATCTAAAAGGATGTACAACGTAGTAGATTGGCCTCGTTCCTACAGGAGTTTGTTTAGGAAACAAACATCTTCATTGCCGAACACTGTACTGTGTGAAATAAGCTAGTTCGGTTCTAGGAATCAGTTTCTTTTCCACGAAGAAGGTTGATTTCAGCAAGTTCAAACTTTCCTTGTTAATGTAATGTAAATAGATGTACAACTTGGTATATTGGCCTCAATAATACAGGAGTTTTTTTAGAAAACAAACATCTTCTTTGCCGAACCCTGTACTGTGTGAAATAAGCTACTTCGGTTCTAGGAATCAGTTTCTTTCCTACGAAGAAGGAAGAGTGCAGCAAGTTCAAACTTACCTTGTTGGTGTAATCAAACAAGATGTACAAGGTAGTAGATTCGTCTCATTTCTAAAGTACTTTGTGGTGAAAACAAACATCTTCATTGCCAAACACTGTACTGTGTGAAATGAGCTAGTTCGGTTGTAGGAATCAGTTTCTTTTCCACGACGAATGTTGATTGCAGCAACTTCAAACATTCCTTGTTAATGTAATCTAAAAAGATGTACAACGTAGTAGATTGCCCTCGTTTCTACCGGAGTTTGTTTAGGAAACAAACATCTTCATTGCCGAACACTATACTGTGTGAAATAAGCTAGTTCGGTTCTAGGAATCAATTTCTTTTCCACGAAGAAGGTTGAGTGCAGCAAGTTCTAACTTTCCTTGTTTGTGTCATCTCACAAGATGTACAATTTACAAGTTTCTCTTCATTTCTAAACTACTTGGTTTAGAACAGAAACATCTTCATTGCCCAACACTTGACTCTGTGATATAAGCTTGTTCGCTTCTAGGAATCAGTTTCTGTACTACTGAAGAAGGAAGAGTGCAGCAAGTTCAAACTTACCTTGTTGGTGTAATCTAACGAGATGTACAAGTTAGTAGATTCGCCTCATTTCTAAAGTACTTTGTTGAGAAAACAAACATCTTCATTGCCAACACTGTACTGTGTTAAATAAGCTAAGTCGGTTATAGCAATCAGTTTCTTTCGACAAAGATGGTTGAGTGCAGCAAGTTCAAACTTTCCTTGTTAATGTTATTTACAAAGATGTACTACTTAGTAGATGTGCCTCATTTCTAAAGTAGTTTGTTGAGAAAACCAACATCTTCATTACCGAACACTCTACTCTGTGAAATTAGCTAGGTGGGTTCTAAGAATCAGTTGCTTTCCTACGAAGAAGGTTGAGTGCAGCAAGTTCTAAGTTTCCTTGTTTGGGTAATCTCACAAGATGTACAATTTACATGTTTCTCTTCATTTCTAAACTACTTGGTTTAGAAAAGAAACATCTTCATTTCCCAACACTGGACTCTGTCTGTGATATAAGCTAGTTCAAGTCTAGGAATCAGTTTCTTTGAAAAGATGAAGGAAGAGTGCAGCAAGTTCAAACTTACCTTGTTGGTGTAATCTAACAAGATGTACAAGTTAGTAGATTCGTCTCATTTCTAAAGTAGTTTGTTGAGAAAACAAACATCTTCATTGCCGAACACTGTACTGTGTGAAATAAGCTAGTTCGGTTCTAGGAATCATTTTCTTTCCACGAAGAAGGTTGATTGCAGCAAGTTCAAACTTTCCTTGTTAATGTAATGTAAAAAGATGTACAATGTAATAGATTGGACTCGTTTCTACAGGAGTTCGTTTAGGAAACAAACGTCTTCATTGCCGAACACTGTACTGTGTGAAATAAGCTAGTTCGGTTATAGGAATCAGTTTCTTTACCACGAAGAAGGTTGATTGCAGCAAGTTCAAACTTTCCTTGTTAATGTAATCTAAAAAGATGTACAACTTAGTAGATTGGCTTCATTTCTACAGGAGTTTGTTTAGAAAACAAAGATCTTCATTGCCGAACCCTGTACTGTGTGAAATAAGCTACTTCGGTTCTAGGAATCAGTTTCTTTCCTACGAGGAAGGTTGAGTGCAGCAAGTTCAAACTTACCTTGTTTGTGTAATCTAACAAGATGTACAAGTTAGGAGATTCGCGTCATTTTTAAAGTAATTTGTTTAGAAAACAAACATCTTCATTCCCGAACACTCTCCTGTGTGCAATAAGCAAGTTGGGTTCTAGGAATCTGATGCTTTCCTAAGAAGAAGGTTCAGTGCAGCAAGATCAAACTTTCCCTGTTAATGTAATCTAAAACGTTGTATAATTTAGTAGATTGGCCTCATTTTTAAAGTAGTTCTTTGAGAAAACAAACATCTTCATTGCCGAACACTACTGTGTGAAATAAGCTAGTTCGGTTCTAGGAGTCAGTTGCTTTCCTACGAAGAACCTTGATTGCAGGAGGTTGAAACTCCCCTTGTTTGTGTGATCTAAAAAGATGTACAACTTACAAGTTTCGCCTCATTTCTAAAGTAGATTGTTTAGAAAACAAACATCTTCATTGCCGAACACTGTTCTGTGTGAAATAAGCTAGTTCGTTTCTAGGAATCAGTTTCTTTTCCATGACGAAGGTGGATTGCAGCAAGTTCAAACTTTCCTTGTTAATGTAATATAAAGGTGTACAACGTAGTAGATTGGCCTCGTTTCTATAGGAGATTGTTTAGGAAACAAACATCTTCATTGCCGAACACTGTAATGTGTGAAATAAGCTAGTTCCGTTCTAGGAATCAGTTTCTTTTCCATGAAGAAGGTTGATTGCAGCAAGTTCAAACTTTCCTTGTTAAGGTAATATAAAAGGTGTACAACTTAGTAGATTGGCCTCATTTCTACAGGAGTTTTTTTAGAAAACAAATATCTTCATTGCCGAACCCTGTACTGTGTGAAATAAGCTACTTCGGTTCTAGGAATCAGTTTCTTTCCTACGAAGAAGTTTGAGTGCAGCAACTTCAAACTTACCTTGTTTGTGTAATCTAACAAGATGTACAAATTAGGAGTTTCGCCTCATTTCTAAAGTTCTTTGTTTAGAAAACAAACATCTATATTGCCGAACACTCTACTGTGTGAAATAAGCTAAGTCGCTTATAGCAATCAGATTCTTTTCGACAAAGATGGTTGAGTGCAGCAAGTTCAAACTTTCCTTGTTAATGTTATTTACAAAGATGTACTACTTAGTAGATGTGCCTCATTTCTAAAGTAGTTTGTGGAGAAAACCAACATCTTCATTGCCGAACACGCTACTCTGTGAAATAAACTAGGTGAGTTCTAAGAATCAGTTGCTTTCCTACGAAGAAGGTTGAGTGCAGCACGTTCTAACTTTCCTTGTTTGTGTAATCTCACAAGATGTACAATTTACAAGTTTCTCTTCATTTCTAAACTACTTGGTTTAGAACAGAAACATCTTCATTGCCCAACACAGGACTCTGTGATATAAGCTAGTTCGCTTCTAGGAATCAGTTTCTTTACTACGAAGAAGGAAGAGTGCAGCAAGTTCAAACTTACCTTGTTGGTGTAATCTAACAAGATGTACAAGGTAGTAGATTCGCCACATTTCTAAAGTAGTTTGTTGAGAAAATAAACATCTTCATTGCCGAACACTGTACTGTGTGAAATAAGCTAGTTCGGTTCTAGGAATCAGTTTCTTTTAAACGACGAAGGTTGATTGCAGCAAATTCAAACGTTCCTTGTTAATGTAATCGGAAAAGATGTACAACGTATTAGATTGGCCTCGTTTCTAAAGGAGTTTGTTTAGGAAACAAACGTCTTCATTGCCAAACACTGTACTGTGTGAAATAAGCTAGTTCGGTTCTCGGAATCAGTTTCTTTTCCACGAAGAAGGTTGAGTGCAGCAAGTTCAAACTTACCTTGTTGGTGTAATCTAACAAGATGTACACGTTAGTAGATTTGCCTCATTTCTAAGGTAGTTTGTTGACAAAACAAACATCTTCATTGCCGAACACTGTACTGTGTGAAATAAGCTAGTTCGGTTCTAGGAATCAGTTTCTTTTCCACGACGATTGTTGATTGCAGCAAGTTCAAACTTACATGTTGGTGTAAATTAATAAAATGTACAAGTTAGTAGATTCGCCTCATTTCTAAAGTAGTTTGTTGAGAAAACAAACATCTTCATTGCCGAACACTGTACTGTGTGAAATAAGCTAGTTCGGTTCTAGGAATCAGTTTCTTTTCCACGACGAAGGTTGATTGCAGCAAGTTCAAACTTTCCTTGTTAATGTAATCTAAAAAGATGTACAACGTAGTAGATTGGCATCGTTTCTACAGGAGTTTGTTTAGGAAACAAACATCTTCATTGCCAAACACTATACTGCGTGAAATAAGCTAGTTCGGTTCTAGGAATCAGTTTCTTTTCCACTAAGAAGGTTGATTGCTGCAAGTTGAAACTTTCCTTGTAAATGTAATCTAAAAAGATGTACAACGTAGTAGATTGGCATCGTTTCTACAGGAGTTTGTTTAGGAAACAAACATCTTCATTGCCAAACCCTGTACTGTGTGAAATAAGCTACTTCGGTTCTAGGAATCAGTGTCGTTCCCTACGAAGAAGGTTGAGTACAGCAAGTTCAAACTAACCTTGTTTGTGTAATCTATCAAGATGTACAAGTTAGAGATTCGCCTCATTTCTAAAGTTCTTTGTTTAGAAAACAAACATCTTCATGGCGGAACATGATACAGTGTGAAATAGGCTGGTTCGGTTCTAAGAATCAGTTTCTTTTGACCAAGTTGTTTGAGTGGAACAAGTTCAAACTTTCCTTGTTAATGTTATGTAACAAGATGTATAGCTTAGTAGAGTCTCCTCATTTCTAATGTACTTTGATTAGAAAACAAACATCTTCATTGCCGAACACTGTACTCTGTGAAATAAGTGTTTCTTTTGACCAAGATGTTTGAAGAAGTTCAAACTTTCCTTGTTAATAATAATCTAACAAGATGGAGAAGGTTTCTAATGTACTTTGATTAGAAAACAAACATCTTCAAACTTACACTTGTGTTAATTAAGATAGTTCGAATCAAGTCTTTCCTAAGAGAAGGTTGAGTGCAGCAAGTTCAAACTTACCTTGTTTCTGTAATCTAACAAGATGGACAAGTTTGTTTTCTAAAGTAGTTTTTGTTTAGAAAACAAACATCTTCATTCCCAAACACTCTGCTGTGTGGAATTAGCAAGTTGGGTTCTAGGAATCTGATCCTTTCCTACGAAGAAGGGTCAGTGCAGCAAGTTCAAACTTTCCCTGTTAATGTAATCTAAAACGATGTATAACTTAGTAGATTGGCCTCATTTTTAAAGTAGTTTTTTGAGAAAAGAAACATCTTCGTTGCCAAACACTACTCTGTGAAATAAGCTAGTTCGGTTCTAGGAGTCAGCTGCTTTCCCTCGAAGAACCTTGATTGCAGGAAGTTCCAATTCTTCTTGTTTGTGTGATCTAACAAGATGTACAACTTACAAGTTTCGCCTCATTTCTAAAGTAGTTTGTTTAGAAAACAAACAGCTTCATTGCCGAACACTGTACTGTGTGAAATAAGCTAAGTCGGTTATACCAATCTGTTTCTTTTAGACAAAGATGGTTGAGTGCAGCAAGTTCAAACGTTCCTTGTTAATGTTATTTAAAAAGATGTACTACTTAGTAGATTTGCCTCATTTCTAAAGTTGTTTGTTGAGAAAACCAACATCTCCATTGCCGAACACTCTATTCTGTGAAATAAGCTAGGTGGGTTCTAAGAATCAGTTGCTTTCCTCGGGAGAAGGTTGAGTGCAGCAAGTTCTAACTTTCCTTGTTTGTGTAATCTCACAAGATGTACAATTTACAAGTTTCTCTTCATTCCTAAACTACTTGGTTTAGAACAGAAACATCTTCATTGCCCAACACTGGACTCTGTGATATAAGGTAGTTCGCTTCTAGGAATCAGTTTCTTTACTACGAAGAAGGAAGAGTGAAGCAAGTTCAAACATACCATGTTTTTGTAAATCTAACAAGATGTACAACTTAGTAGATTCGCCTCATTTCTAAAGTAGTTTGTTGAGAAAAAGAAACATCTTCATTGCCAAACACTGGACTGTGTGAAATAAGCTAGTTCGGTTCTAGGAATCAGTTTCTTTTCCATGACGAAGGTTGATTGCAGCAAGTTCAAACTTTCCTTGTTAATGTAATCTAAAAGGATGTACAACGTAGTAGATTGGCCTCGTTTGTACAGGAGTTTGTTTAGGAAACAAACATCTTCATTGCCGAACACTGTACTGCGTGAAATAAGCTAGTTCAGTTCTAGGAATCAGTTTCTTTTCCACGAAGAAGGTTGATTGCAGCAAGTTCAATTTTCCTTGTTAATGTAATCTAAAAAGATGTACAACGTAGTAGATTGGCCTCGTTTCTACAGGACTTTGTTTAGGAAACAAACATCTTCATTGCCGAACACTGTACTGCGTGAAATAGGCTAGATCGGTTCTAGGAATCAGTTTCTTTTCCACGACGAAGGTTGATTGCAGCAAGTTCAAACTTTCCTTGTTAATGTAATCTAAAAAGATGTACAACATAGTAGATGGTCCTCGTTACTACAGGAGTTTGTTTAGGAAACAAACATCTTCATTGCCGAACACTGTTCTGTGTGAAATAAGCTAGTTCGTTTCTAGGAATCAGTTTCTTTTCCATGACGAAGGTGGATTGCAGCAAGTTCAAACTTTCCTTGTTAATGTAATATAAAGGTGTACAACGTAGTAGATTGGCCTCGTTTCTATAGGAGATTGTTTAGGAAACAAACATCTTCATTGCCGAACACTGTAATGTGTGAAATAAGCTAGTTCCGTTCTAGGAATCAGTTTCTTTTCCATGAAGAAGGTTGATTGCAGCAAGTTCAAACTTTCCTTGTTAAGGTAATATAAAAGGTGTACAACTTAGTAGATTGGCCTCATTTCTACAGGAGTTTTTTTAGAAAACAAATATCTTCATTGCCGAACCCTGTACTGTGTGAAATAAGCTACTTCGGTTCTAGGAATCAGTTTCTTTCCTACGAAGAAGTTTGAGTGCAGCAACTTCAAACTTACCTTGTTTGTGTAATCTAACAAGATGTACAAATTAGGAGTTTCTCATTTCTAAAGTTCTTTGTTTAGAAAACAAACATCTATATTGCCGAACACTCTACTGTGTGAAATAAGCTAAGTCGCTTCAGCAATCAGTTTCTTTTAATGTACAAAGATGGTTGAGTGCAGCAAGTTCAAACTTTCCTTGTTAATGTTATTTACAAAGATGTACTCTTAGTAGATGTGCCTCATTTCTAAAGTAGTTTGTGGAGAAACCAACATCTTCATTGCCCAACACGCTACTCTGTGAAATAAGCTAGTTGAGTTCTAAGAATCAGTTTCTTTCCCCCCGAAGAAGGAAGAGTGCAGCAAGTTCAAACTTACCTTGTTTGTGTAATCTAACAAGATGTACAATTTAGTAGATTCTCTTCATTTCTAAACTACTTTGTTGAGAAAACAAACATCTTCATTGCCCAAACACTGTACTGTGATAAGCTAAGTTCGCATAGCAATCAGTTTCTTTACTACAAAGATGGAAGAGTGCAGCAAGTTCAAACTTTCCTTGTTAATGTAATCTAACAAGATGTACTAGGTAGTAGATTGCCTCATTTCTAAAGTAGTTTGTTGAGAAAATAACATCTTCATTGCCAACACTGTCTACTGTGTGAAATAAGCTAGTTGGGTTCTAGGAATCAGTTGCTTTCCTCTGACGAAGAAGGTTGATTGCAGCAAGTTCTAAGTTTCCTTGTTTGGGTAATCTCACAAGATGTACAATTTACATGTTTCTCTTCATTTCTAAAGGAGTTTGTTTAGAAAACAAACATCTTCATTGCCAAACACTGTACTGTGTGATATAAGCTAGTTCAAGTCTAGGAATCAGTTTCTTTTCCAAAAATGAAGGTTGAGTGCAGCAAGTTCAAACTTACCTTGTTGGTGTAATCTAACAAGATGTACAAGTTAGTAGATTTGCCTCATTTCTAAAGTAGTTTGTTGACAAAACAAAACATCTTCATTGCGAACACTGTACTGTGTGAAATAAGCTAGTTCGGTTCTAGGAATCAGTTTCTTTTCCACGACGATTGTTGATTGCAGCAAGTTCAAACTTTCCTGTTGGTGTAAATGTAAAAAATGTACAATGTAATAGATTCTCCTCATTTCTAAAGGAGTTGTTTAGAAAACAAACATCTTCATTGCCGAACACTGTACTGTGTGAAATAAGCTAGTTCGGTTCTAGGAATCAGTTTCTTTACCACGAAGAAGGTTGATTGCAGCAAGTTCAAACTTTCCTTGTTAATGTAATCTAAAAAGATGTACAACTTAGTAGATTGGCATCATTTCTACAGGAGTTTGTTTAGAAAACAAACATCTTCATTGCCAAACACTGTACTGTGTGAAATAAGCTAGTTCGGTTCTAGGAATCAGTTTCTTTTCCACTAAGAAGGTTGATTGCAGCAAGTTCAAACTTTCCTTGTTTGTGTAATCTAAAAAGATGTACAAGTTAGTAGATTGGCATCATTTTACAGGAATTTGTTTAGAAAACAAACATCTTCATTGCCAAACACTGTACTGTGTGAAATAAGCTAGTTGGTTCTAGGAATCAGTTGCTTTCCTAAGAAGAAGGTTGAGTGCAGCAAGTTCAAACTTTCCCTGTTAATGTAATCTAAAAAGATGTATAATTTAGTAGATTGGCCTCATTTTTAAAGTAGTTTGTTTGAAAACAAACATCTTCATTGCCGAACACTACTGTGTGAAATAAGCTAGTTCGGTTCTAAGAATCAGTTTCTTTCCTACAAGAACCTTGATTGCAGGAAGTTCAAACTTTCCTTGTTAATGTTATCTAAAAGATGTACAACTTAGTAGAGTCGCCTCATTTCTAATGTAGATTGTTTAGAAAACAAACATCTTCATTGCCGAACACTGTTCTGTGTTAAATAAGATAGTTCGTTTCTAGGAATCAGTTTCTTTTCCATGGAGAAGGTGGATTGCAGCAAGTTCAAACTTTCCTTGTTAATGTAATATAAAAGTGTACAACGTAGTAGATTGGCCTCGTTTCTATAGGAGATTGTTTAGAAAACAAACATCTTCATTGCGAAACACTGTAATGTGTGAAATAAGCTAGTTCCGTTCTAGGAATCAGTTTCTTTTCCATGAAGAAGGTTGATTGCAGCAAGTTCAAACTTTCCTTGTTAAGGTAATATAAAAGGTGTACAACTTAGTAGATTGGCCTCATTTCTACAGGAGTTTTTTAGAAAACAAATATCTTCATTGCCAAACCCTGTACTGTGTGAAATAAGCTACTTCGGTTCTAGGAATCAGTTTCTTTCCCTACGAAAGAAGTTTGAGTGCAGCAAGTTCAAACTTACCTTGTTTGTGTAATCTAACAAGATGTACAAATTAGGAGTTTCGCCTCATTTCTAAAGTTCTTTGTTTAGAAAACAAACATCTATATTGCGAACACTCTACTGTGTGAAATAAGCTAAGTCGGTTATAGCAATCAGATTCTTTTAAACAAAGATGGTTGAGTGCAGCAAGTTCAAACTTTCCTTGTTAATGTTATTTACAAAGATGTACTACTTAGTAGATGTGCCTCATTTCTAAAGTAGTTTGTGGAGAAAAACCAACATCTTCATTGCCGAACACGCTACTCTGTGAAATAAACTAGGTGAGTTCTAAGAATCAGTTGCTTTCCTCGAAGAAGGTTGAGTGCAGCACGTTCTAACTTTCCTTGTTTGTGTAATCTCACAAGATGTACAATTTACAAGTTTCTCTTCATTTCTAAACTACTTGGTTTAGAACAGAAACATCTTCATTGCCCAACACTGGACTCTGTGATATAAGCTAGTTAAGCTTCTAGGAATCAGTTTCTTTACTACGAAGAAGGAAGAGTGCAGCAAGTTCAAACTTACCTTGTTGGTGTAATCTAACAAGATGTACAAGGTAGTAGATTCGCCACATTTCTAAAGTAGTTTGTTGAGAAAATAAACATCTTCATTGCGAACACTGGACTGTGTGAAATAAGCTAGTTCGGTTCTAGGAATCAGTTTCTTTTAAATGACGAAGGTTGATTGCAGCAAATTCAAACGTTCCTTGTTAATGTAATCGGAAAAGATGTACAACGTATTAGATTGGCCTCGTTTCTAAAGGAGTTTGTTTAGGAAACAAACGTCTTCATTGCCAAACACTGTACTGTGTGAAATAAGCTAGTTCGGTTCTAGGAATCAGTTTCTTTTCCACGAAGAAGGTTGAGTGCAGCAAGTTCAAACTTACCTTGTTAATGTAATCTAACAAGATGTACACGTTAGTAGATTTGCCTCATTTCTAAGGTAGTTTGTTGACAAAACAAACATCTTCATTGCGAACACTGTACTGTGTGAAATAAGCTAGTTCGGTTCTAGGAATCAGTTTCTTTTCCACGACGATTGTTGATTGCAGCAAGTTCAAACTTTCATGTTGGTGTAAATTAATAAAATGTACAAGTTAGTAGATTCGCCTCATTTCTAAAGTAGTTTGTTGAGAAAACAAACATCTTCATTGCCGAACACTGTACTGTGTGAAATAAGCTAGTTCGGTTCTAGGAATCAGTTTCTTTTCCACGAGAAGGTTGATTGCAGCAAGTTCAAACTTTCCTTGTTAATGTAATCTAAAAGATGTACAACGTAGTAGATTGGCATCGTTTCTAAAGGAGTTTGTTTAGGAAACAAACATCTTCATTGCCAAACACTATACTGTGTGAAATAAGCTAGTTCGGTTCTAGGAATCAGTTTCTTTTCCACTAAGAAGGTTGATTGCAGCAAGTTGAAACTTTCCTTGTAAATGTAATCTAAAAGATGTACAACGTAGTAGATTGGCATCGTTTCTACAGGAGTTTGTTTAGGAAACAAACATCTTCATTGCCAAACCCTGTACTGTGTGAAATAAGAGGTTCTAGGATCAGTTCGTTCCTATTGAAGGTTGAGTACAGCAAGTTCAAACTAACCTTGTTTGTGTAATCTATCAAGATGTACAAGTTAGGCCTAAAGTTCTTTGTTTAGAAAACAAACATCTTCATGGCCAATGATACAGTGTGAAATAGGCTGGTTCAAGAATCAGTTTCTTTTGACCAAGTTGTTTGAGTGGAACAAGTTCAAACTTTCCTTGTTAATGTTATGTAACAAGATGTCAGCTTAGTAGAGTCTCCTCATTTCTAATGTACTTTGATTAGAAAACAAACATCTTCATTGCCGAACACTCTACTGTGTTAAGTAAGATAGTTCGGTTCTCCAATCATGTCTTTCCTACGGAGAAGGTTGAGTGCACCAAGTTCAAACTTACCTTGTTTCTGTAATCGAACAAGATGGACAAGTTAGAGATTCGCCTCATTTCTAAATTTCTTTGTTTAGAAAACAAACATCTTCATTCCCGAACACTCTGCTGTGTGGAATTAGCAAGTTGGGTTCTAGGAATCTGATCCTTTCCTACGAAGAAGGGTCAGTGCAGCAAGTTCAAACTTTCCTGTTAATGTAATCTAAAACGATGTATAACTTAGTAGATTGGCCTCATTTTTAAAGTAGTTTTTTTGAAAAGAAACATCTTCGTTAAACACTACTCTGTGAAATAAGCTAGTTGGTTCTAGGAGTCAGCTGCTTTCCTCTGAAGAACCTTGATTGCAGGAAGTTCAATTCTTCTTGTTTGTGTGATCTAACAAGATGTACAACTTACAAGTTTCGCCTCATTTCTAAAGTAGTTTGTTTAGAAAACAAACAGCTTCATTGCCGAACACTGTACTGTGTGAAATAAGCTAAGTCGGTTATACCAATCTGTTTCTTTTTCCAAAGATGGTTGAGTGCAGCAAGTTCAAACGTTCCTTGTTAATGTTATTTAAAAAGATGTACTACTTAGTAGATTTGCCTCATTTCTAAAGTTGTTTGTTGAGAAAACCAACATCTCCATTGCGAACACTCTATTCTGTGAAATAAGCTAGGTGGGTTCTAAGAATCAGTTGCTTTCCTCGGGAGAAGGTTGAGTGCAGCAAGTTCTAACTTTCCTTGTTTGTGTAATCTCACAAGATGTACAATTTACAAGTTTCTCTTCATTCCTAAACTACTTGGTTTAGAACAGAAACATCTTCATTGCCCAACACTGGACTCTGTGATATAAGGTAGTTAGGTTCTAGGAATCAGTTTCTTTACTACGAAGAAGGAAGAGTGAAGCAAGTTCAAACATACCTTGTTTTGTAATCTAACAAGATGTACTACTTTAGTAGATTCGCCTCATTTCTAAAGTAGTTTGTTGAGAAAAGAAACATCTTCATTGCGAACACTGGACTGTGTGAAATAAGCTAGTTCGGTTCTAGGAATCAGTTTCTTTTCCATGAAGAAGGTTGATTGCAGCAAGTTCAAACTTTCCTTGTTAATGTAATCTAAAAGGATGTACAACGTAGTAGATTGGCCTCATTTGTACAGGAGTTTGTTTAGAAACAAACATCTTCATTGCCGAACACTGTACTGTGTGAAATAAGCTAGTTCAGTTCTAGGAATCAGTTTCTTTTCCACGAAGAAGGTTGATTGCAGCAAGTTCAATTTTCCTTGTTAATGTAATCTAAAAGATGTACAAGTTAGTAGATTGGCCTCATTTCTACAGGACTTTGTTTAGAAACAAACATCTTCATTGCTGAACACTGTACTGTGTGAAATAGGCTAGATCGGTTCTAGGAATCAGTTTCTTTTCCACGAGATGGTTGATTGCAGCAAGTTCAAACTTTCCTTGTTAATGTAATCTAAAAAGATGTACAACATAGTAGATGGTCCTCGTTACTAATGGAGTTTGTTTAGGAAAACAACATCTTCATTGCCGAACACTGTTCTGTGTGAAATAAGCTAGTTCGGTTCTAGGAATCAGTTTCTTTTCCACGGAGAAGGTTGATTGCAGCAAGTTCAAACTTTCCTTGTTAATGTAATATAACAAGACGTACAACGTTAGTAGATTGGCCTCATTTCTAAAGTAGATTGTTTAGAAAACAAACATCTTCATTGCCAAACACTGTAATGTGTGAAATAAGCTAGTTCCGTTCTAGGAATCAGTTTCTTTTCCATGAAGAAGGTTGATTGCAGCAAGTTCAAACTTTCCTTGTTAAGGTAATATAAAAGGTGTACAACTTAGTAGATTGGCCTCATTTCTAAAGGAGTTTTTAGAAAACAAATATCTTCATTGCCCACCCTGTACTGTGTGAAATAAGCTAGTTTCAGTTCTAGGAATCAGTTTTTTTCTCTCCGAAAGAAGTTTGAGTGCAGCAACAGCACAAACTTCAACACACCTTGTTTGTGTAATCTAACAAGATGTAATAATTAGTGAGTTTGCCTCATTTATAAAGTTCTTTGTTTTTAGAAAACAAACATCTATCATTGCCTAACACTCTACTGTGAAATAAGCTAGTTCGGGTCTAGCAATCAGTTTCTTTTTTCACAAAGATGGTTGAGTGCAGCAAGTTCAAACTTTCCTTGTTAATGTAATTTAAAAAGATGTACAACTTAGTAGATGTGCCTCATTTCTAAAGTAGTTTGTTTAGAAAACCAACATCTTCATTGCCGAACACTGTACTCTGTGAAATAAGCTAGTTGAGTTCTAGTAATCAGTTTCTTTCCACGAAGAAGGTTGAGTGCAGCAACTTCAAACTTTCCTTGTTTGTGTAATCTAAAAGATGTACAACTTAGTAGTTTCTCTTCATTTCTAAACTAGTTTGTTTAGAAAACAAACATCTTCATTGCCCAACACTGGACTCTGTGATATAAGCTAGTTAAGTTCTAGGAATCAGTTTCTTTACTACGAAGAAGGAAGAGTGCAGCAAGTTCAAACTTACCTTGTTTGTGTAATCTAACAAGATGTACAAGGTAGTAGATTCGCCTCATTTCTAAAGTAGTTTGTTGAGAAAATAAACATCTTCATTGCCGAACACTGTACTGTGTGGAATAAGCTAGTTCGGTTCTAGGAATCAGTTTCTTTTAAACGAGAAGGTTGATTGCAGCAAATTCAAACGTTCCTTGTTAATGTAATCTAAAAAGATGTACAACTTGTTAGATTGGCCTCATTTCTAAAGGAGTTTGTTTAGAAAACAAACATCTTCGTTGCCAAACACTGTACTGTGTGAAATAAGCTAGTTCGGTTCTCGAATCAGTTTCTTTTCCACGAAGAAGGTTGAGTGCAGCAAGTTCAAACTTACCTTGTTGGTGTAATCTAACAAGATGTACAACTTAGTAGATTTGCCTCATTTCTAAAGTAGTTTGTTGACAAAACAAACATCTTCATTGCCGAACACTGTACTGTGTTAAATAAGCTAGTTCGGTTCTAGGAATCAGTTTCTTTTCCACGACGATTGTTGATTGCAGCAAGTTCAAACTTACCTGTTGGTGTAAATTAAAAAAATGTACAAGTTAGTAGATTCGCCTCATTTCTAAAGTAGTTTGTTGAGAAAACAAACATCTTCATTGCCCAACACTGTACTCTGTGAAATAAGCCAGTTGGGTTCTAGGAATCAGTTTCTTTCCTCCGAAAAGGTTGAGTGCAGCAAGTTCAAACTTTCCTTGTTTGTGTAATCTAAAAAGATGTACAATTTAGTAGATTGGCATCATTTCTAAAGGAGTTTGTTTAGAAACAAACATCTTCATTGCCCAACACTGGACTCTGTGAAAATAAGCTAGTTCGGTTCTAGGAATCAGTTTCTTTTCCACTAAGAAGGTTGATTGCAGCAAGTTGAAACTTTCCTTGTAAATGTAATCTAAAAGATGTACAAGTTAGTAGATTGGCATCATTTCTAAAGGAGTTTGTTTAGAAAACAAACATCTTCATTGCCAAACCCTGTACTGTGTGAAATAAGCTAGTTCGGTTCTAGGAATCAGTGTCTTTCCCACGAAGAAGGTTGAGTGCAGCAAGTTCAAACTTTCCTTGTTTGTGTAATCTAAAAAGATGTACAAGTTAGTAGATTGGCCTCATTTCTAAAGAGTTTGTTTAGAAAACAAACATCTTCATTGGCGGAACATGATACAGTGTGAAATAAGCTGGTTACGTTCTAAGAATCAGTTTCTTTTGACGAAGTTGTTTGATTGCAACAAGTTCAAACTTTCCTTGTTAATGTTATGTAAAAAGATGTATAACTTAGTAGAGTCTCCTCATTTCTAATGTAGTTTGTTTAGAAAACAAACATCTTCATTGCCGAACACTCTACTGTGTTAAATAAGATACTTCTGTTCTCCAATCATGTCTTTCCTACGGAGAAGTTTGAGTGCAGCAAGTTCAAACTTACCTTGTTTCTGTAATCTAACAAGATGGACAAGTTAGGAGATTCGCCTCATTTCTAAAGTTCTTTGTTTAGAAACAAACATCTTCATTCCCGAACACTCTGCTGTGTGGAATTAGCAAGTTGGGTTCTAGGAATCTGATGCTTTCCTACTAAGAAGGTTCAGTGCAGCAAGTTCAAACTTTCCTGTTAATGTAATCTAAAACGATGTATAACTTAGTAGATTGGCCTCATTTTTAAAGTAGTTTTTTGAGAAAAGAAACATCTTCGTTGCCAAACACTACTCTTTGAAATAAGCTAGTTCGGTTCTAGGAGTCAGCTGCTTTCCTACGAAGAACCCTGATGGCAGGAAGTTCAAACTCTTCTTGTTTGTGTGATCTAACAAGATGTACAACTTACAAGTTTCGCCTCATTTCTAAAGTAGTTTGTTTAGAAAACAAACATCTTCATTGCCGAACACTGTACTGTGTTAAATAAGCTAAATCGGTTATACCAATCTGTTTCTTTTAAACAAAGATGGTTGAGTGCAGCAAGTTCAAACTTTCCTTGTTAATGTTATTTAAAAGATGTACTACTTAGTAGATTTGCCTCATTTCTAAAGTTGTTTGTTGAGAAAACCAACATCTTCATTGCCCAACACACTATTCTGTGAAATAAGCTAGGTGGGTTCTAAGAATCAGTTGCTTTCCTCGGGAGAAGGTTGAGTGCAGCAAGTTCTAACTTTCCTTGTTTGTGTAATCTCACAAGATGTACAATTTACAAGTTTCTCTTCATTTCTAAACTACTTGGTTTAGAACAGAAACATCTTCATTGCCCAACACTGGACTCTGTGATATAAGGTAGTTAAGCTTCTAGGAATCAGTTTCTTTACTACAAGAAGGAAGAGTGAAGCAAGTTCAAACATACCATGTTTTGTAATCTAACAAGATGTACTACTTCGTAGATTCGCCTCATTTCTAAAATAGTTTGTTGAGAAAACAAACATCTTCATTGCCGAACACTGGACTGTGTGAAATAAGATAGTTCGGTTCTAGGAATCAGTTTCTTTTCCATGACGAAGGTTGATTGCAGCAAGTTCAAACTTTCCTTGTTAATGTAATCTAAAAAGATGTACAACGTAGTAGATTGGCCTCGTTTGTACAGGAGTTTGTTTAGGAAACAAACATCTTCATTGCCGAACACTGTACTGTGTGAAATAAGCTAGTTCAGTTCTAGGAATCAGTTTCTTTTCCACGAAGAAGGTTGATTGCAGCAAGTTCAATTTTCCTTGTTAATGTAATCTAAAAGATGTACAACGTAGTAGATTGGCCTCATTTCTACAGGACTTTGTTTAGAAAACAAACATCTTCATTGCCGAACACTGTACTGTGTGAAATGAGCTACTTCTGTTCTAGGAATCAGTTTCTTTTCCACGAAGAAGGTTGATTGCAGCAAGTTCAAACTTTCCTTGTTAATGTAATCTAACAAGATGTACAAGTTAGTAGATGGTCCTCATTTCTAAAGGAGTTTGTTTAGAAAACAAACATCTTCATTGCCGAACACTGTGCTGTGTGAAATAAGCTAGTTGGGTTCTAGTAATCAGATTCTTTTCCACGAAGAAGGTTGATTGCAGCAAGTTCAAACTTTCCTTGTTTGTGTAATCTAAAAAGATGTATAACTTAGTTAGATTCGCCTCATTTCTAAAGTAGTTTGTTGAGAAAACAAACATCTTCATTGCCAAATGCTGTACTGTGTGAAATAAGCTAGTTCGGTTCTAGCACTCAGTTTCTTTTCCATGACGAACCTTGATTGCAGCAAGTTCAAACTTTCCTTGTTAATGTAGTCTAAAAAGATGTACAACTTAGTAGATTGGCCTCATTTCTAAAGGAGTTTGTTTAGAAAACAAACATCTTCATTGCCAAACACTGTACTGTTATGGAAGAAGGGATATTATTTATTTTCTTTTTACAGATCCAGGGAAGTTCCATAATGGCAATGTTAAGTGGCCTGCTCTCCACAGGCCCAAGCAGAGAGAGAGAAACCAGCCAGCCACCATAGCACACAGAGCAAAAACTACAGCCAAAGGTCACACAGCACACTTCAGGAACTGCAGCAAGGCACATTTGCATATCTTTGTAATGGACTCTCAAATGTACATCACCACACCATTTCTAAAACTACTTGGTTTAGAGTGACATCTTCATTGCCCAACACTGGACAAGGTTATTGCAGATGCAAACTATAAAATGATAAAACACTGAATATATTGGAGTGCATATATTAAAACTACCATTTGTGTAATCACACATGATGTACAATTTACAAGTTTCTCTTCATTTCTAAACTAGTTTGTTTAGAAAACAAACATCTTCATTGCCGAACACTGGACTGGGTGAAATAAGATAGTTAGGTTCTAGGAATCAGTTTCTTTTCCACGAAGAAGGAAGAGTGCAGCAAGTTCAAACTTTCCTTGTTAATGTAATCTGACAAGATGTACAAGTTAGTAGATTGGCCTCATTTCTAAAGTAGTTTGTTTAGAAAACAAACATCTTCATTGCCGAACACTGTACTGTGTGAAATAAGCTAGTTCGGTTCTAGGAATCAGTTTTTTTCCATGAAGAAGGTTGATTGCAGCAAGTTCAAACTTTCCTTGTTAATGTAATGTAAAAAGATGTACAACTTAGTAGATTGGCCTCCTTTCTACAGGAGTTTGTTTAGGAACCAAACATCTTTATTGCCGAACACTGTACTGTGTGAAATAAGCTAGTTCGGTTCTAGGAATCAGTTTGTTTGCCACGAAGAAGGTTGAGTGCAGCAAGTTCAAACTTTCCTTGTTAATGTAATCTAAAAAGATGTCCAACTTAGTAGATTGGCCTCATTTCTATAGGAGTTTGTTTAGAAAACAAACATCTTCATTCCCGAACCCTGTACTGTGTGAAATAAGCTACTTGGTTCTTGGAATCAGTTTCTTTCCTCGAAGAAGGTTGAGTGCAGCAAGTTCAAACTTACCTTGTTTGTGTAATCTAACAAGATGCACAAGTTAGTTAGATTGGCCTCATTTCTAAAGTTCTTTGTTTAGAAAACAAACATCTTTTTGCTGAACATGGTACAGTGTGAAATAGGCTGGTGTCGTTCTAAGAATCAGTTTCTTTTGATCAAGATGTTTGAGTGGAACAAGTTAAAACTTTCCTTGTTAATGTAATGTAACAAGATGAATAGCTTAGTAGAGTCTCCTCATTTCTAATGTACTTTGATTAAAAAAACAGACATCTTCATTGCCGAACAGTCTACTGTGTTAAGTAAGATACTTCGGTTCTCGAATCATGTCTTTCCTACAGAGAAGGTTGAGTGCAGCAAGTTCAAACTTACCTTGTTTGTGTAATCTAACAAGACGTACAATTTAGGAGACTCGCCTCATTTCTAAAGTAGTTTGTTGAGAAAACCAACATCTTCATTGCCGAACATTCTACTCTGTGAAATAAGCTAGGTGGGTTCTAAGAATCAGTTGCTTTCCTACGAAGAAGGTTGAGTGCAGCAAGTTCTACCTTTCCTTGTTTGTGTAATCTCACAAGGTGTACAATTTACGAGTTTCTCTTCATTTCTAAACTACTTGGTTTAGAACAGAAACATCTTCATTGCCCAATACTGGACTCTGTGATATAAGGTAGTTCGCTTCTAGGAATCAGTGTTTTTACTACAAAGAAGGAAGAGTTCAGCAAGTTCAAACTTACCCTGTTGGTGTAATCTAACAAGATGTAATAGTTAGTAGATTTGCCTCATTTATAAAGTAGTTTGTTGAGAAAACAAACATCTTCAGTGCCGAACACTGTACTGTGAAATAAGCTAGTTCGGGTCTAGGAACAGTTTCTTTTCCACGAAGAAGGTTGATTGCAGCAAGTTCAAACTTTCCTTGTTAATGTAATCTAAAAAGATGTACAACGTAGTAGATTGGCATCGTTTCTACAGGAGTTTGTTTAGGAAACAAACATCTTCATTGCCGAACACTGTACTGTGTGATATAAGCTAGTTCGGTTCTAGTATTCAGTTTCTTTTCCACGAAGAAGGTTGATTGCAGCAACTTCAAACTTTCCTTGTTAATGTAATCTAAAAAGATGTACAACTTAGTAGATTGGCTTCATTTCTACAGGAGTTTGTTTAGAAAACAAACATCTTCATTGCCGAACCCTGTACTGTGTGAAATGAGCTACTTCTGTTCAAGGAATCAGTTTCTTTCCTACGAAGAAGTTTGAGTGCAGCAAGTTCAAACTTACCTTGTTTGTGTAATCTAACAAGATGTACAAGTTAGAGATTCGCCTCATTTCTAAAGTAGTTTGTTTAGAATACAAACATCTTCATTCCCAACACTCTGCTGTGTGGAATAAGCAAGTTGGGTTCTAGGAATCTGATGCTTTCCTACGAAGAAGGTTCAGTGCAGCAAGTTCAAACTTTCCCTGTTAATGTAATCTAAAACGATGTATAACTTGTTAGATTGGCCTCATTTTTAAAGTAGTTTCTTGAGAAAACAAACATCTTCGTTCCCGAATGCGACTGTTTGAAATAAGCTAGTTCGGTTCTAGGAGTCAGCTGCTTTCCTACGAAGAACCTTGATGGCAGGAAGTTCAAACTCTCCTTGTTTGTGTGATCTAACAAGATATACAACTTACAAGTTTCGCCTCATTTCTAAAGTACTTTGTTTAGAAAACAAACATCTTCATTGCCGAACAGTGTACTGTGTTAAATAAGCTAAGTCGGTTATAGCAATCAGTTTCTTTTCGACAAAGATGGTTGAGTGCAGCAAGTTCAAACTTTCCTTGTTAATGTTATTTAAAAAGATGTACTACTTATTAAATTTGCCTCATTTCTAAAGTAATTTGTTGAGAAAACCAACATCTTCATTGCCCAACACACTACTCTGTGAAATAAGCTAGGTGGGTTCTTAGAATCAGTTGCTTTCCTCCGAAAAAGGTTGAGTGCAGCAAGTTCTAACTTACCTTGTTTGTGTAATCTCACAAGATGTACAATTTACAAGTTTCTCTTCATTTCTAAACTGCTTGGTTTAGAGCAGAAACATCTTCATTGCCCAACACTGGACTCTGTGATATAAGCTAGTTCGCTTCTAGGAATCAGTTTCTTTACTACGAAGAAGGAAGAGTGCAGGAAGTTCAAACTTACCTTGTTGGTGTATTCTGACAAGATGTACAAGTTCGTAGATTCGCATCATTTCTAAAATAGTTTGTTGAGAAAACAAACATCTTCATTGCCGAACACTGTACTGGGTGAAATAAGATAGTTCGGTTCTAGGAATCAGTTTCTTTTCCACGACGAAGGATGATTGCAGCAAGTTCAAAGTTTCCTTGTTAATGTAATCTAAAAAGATGTACAACGTAGTAGATTGGCCTCGTTTCTACAGGAGTTTGTTTAGGAAACAAACATCTTCATTGCCAACACTGTACTGTGTGAAATAAGCTAGTTCGGTTCTAGGATTCAGTTTCTTTTCCACGAAGAAGGTTGATTGCAGCAACTTCAAACTTTCCTTGTTAATGTAATCTAAAAAGATGTACAACTTAGTAGATGGGCCTCATTTCTACAGGAGTTTGTTTAGAAAACAAACATCTTCATTGCCGAACCCTGTACTGTGTGAAATGAGCTACTTCTGTTCTAGGAATCAGTTTCTTTCCTACGAAGAAGTTTGAGTGCAGCAAGTTCAAACTTACCTTGTTTGTGTAATTTAACAAGATGTACAAGTTAGGAGATTCGCCTCATTTCTAAAGTAGTTTTTTTAGAAAACAAACATCTTTATTCCCAAACACTCTGCTGTGTGGAATAAGCAAGTTGGGTTCTAGGAATCTGATGGTTGCCTACGAAGAAGGTTCAGTGCAGCAAGTTCAAACTTTCCCTGTTAATGTAATCTAAAACGATGTATAACTTGTTAGATTGGCCTCATTTTTAAAGTAGTTTCTTGAGAAAACAAACATCTTACGTTCCCGAATGCGACTGTTTGAAATAAGCTAGTTCGGTTCTAGGAGTCAGCTGCTTTCCCTACGAAGAACCCTGATGGCAGGAAGTTCAAACTCTCCTCGTTTGTGTGATCTAACAAGATATACAATTTACAAGTTTCGCCTCATTTCTAAAGTACTTTGTTTAGAAAACAAACATCTTCATTGCCGAACACTGTACTGTGTTAAATAAGCTAAGTCGGTTATAGCAATCAGTTTCTTTTCCCTAAAGATGGTTGAGTGCAGCAAGTTCAAACTTTCCTTGTTAATGTTATTTAAAAAGATGTACTACTTATTAGATTTGCCTCATTTCTAAAGTAGTTTGTTGAGAAAACCAACATCTTCATTGCCCAACACACTACTCTGTGAAATAAGCTAGGTGGGTTCTAAGAATCAGTTGCTTTCCTTCGAAAAAGGTTGAGTGCAGCAAGTTCTAACTTACCTTGTTTGTGTAATCTCACAAGATGTACAATTTACAAGTTTCTCTTCATTTCTAAACTGCTTGGTTTAGAGCAGAAACATCTTCATTGCCCAACACTGGACTCTGTGATATAAGCTAGTTCGCTTCTAGGAATCAGTTTCTTTACTACGAAGAAGGAAGAGTGCAGGAAGTTCAAACTTACCTTGTTGGTGTATTCTGACAAGATGTACAAGTTCGTAGATTCGCATCATTTCTAAAATAGTTTGTTGAGAAAACAAACATCTTCATTGCCGAACACTGTACTGGGTGAAATAAGATAGTTCGGTTCTAGGAATCAGTTTCTTTTCCACGACGAAGGATGATTGCAGCAAGTTCAAAGTTTCCTTGTTAATGTAATCTAAAAAGATGTACAACGTAGTAGATTGGCCTCGTTTCTACAGGAGTTTGTTTAGAAACAAACATCTTCATTGCCGAACACTGTACTGTGTGAAATAAGCTAGTTCGGTTCGAGGAATTCAGTTTCTTTTCCACGAAGAAGGTTGATTGCAGCAACTTCAAACTTTCCTTGTTAATGTAATATGAAAAGATGTACAACTTAGTAGATTGGCCTCATTTCTACAGGAGTTTGTTTAGAAAACAAACATCTTCATTGCCGAACCCTGTACTGTGTGAAATGAGCTACTTCTGTTCAAGGAATCAGTTTCTTTCCTACGAAGAAGTTTGAGTGCAGCAAGTTCAAACTTACCTTGTTTGTGTAATCTAACAAGATGTACAAGTTAGGAGATTCGCCTCATTTCTAAAGTAGTTTGTTTAGAAAACAAACATCTTCATTCCCGAACACTCTGCTGTGTGGAATAAGCAAGTTGGGTTCTAGGAATCTGATGCTTTCCTACGAAGAAGGTTCAGTGCAGCAAGTTCAAACTTTCCCTGTTATTGTAATCTAAAACGATGTATAACTTGTTAGATTGGCCTCATTTTTAAATTAGTTTTTCGAGAAAACAAACATCTTAGTTCCCGAATGCTACTGTGTGAAATAAGCTAGTTTGGTTCTAGGAGTCAGCTGCTTTCCCTACGAAGAACCTTGATTACAGGAAGTTCAAACTCTCCTTGTTTGTGTGATCTAACAAGATATACAACTTACAAGTTTCGCCTCATTTCTAAATTAGTTTGTTTAGAAAACAAACATCTTCATTGCCGAACACTGTACTGTGGTAAATAAGCTAAGTCGGTTATAGCTATCAGTTTCTTTTCGACAAAGATGGTTCAGTGCAGCAAGTTCAAACTTTCCTTGTTAATGTTATTTAAGAAGATGTACTACTTATTAGATTTGCCTCATTTCTAAAGGAGTTTGTTGAGAAAACCAACATCTTCATTGCCCAACACACTACTCTGTGAAATAAGCTAGGTGGGTTCTAAGAATCAGTTGCTTTCCTCCGAAAAAGGTTGAGTGCAGCAAGTTCTAACTTTCCTTGTTTGTGTAATCTCACAAGATGTACAATTTACAAGTTTCTCTTCATTTCTAAACTACTTGGTTTAGAACAGAAACATCTTCATTGCCCAACACTGGACTCTGTGATATAAGCTAGTTCGCTTCTAGGAATCAGTTTCTTTACTACGAAGAAGGAAGAGTGCAGCAAGTTCAATCTTACCTTGTTGGTGTATTCTGACAAGATATACAAGTTCGTAGATTCGCATCATTTCTAAAGAAGTTTGTTGAGAAAACAAACATCTTCATTGCCGAACACTATACTGGGTGAAATAAGATAGTTCGGTTCTAGGAATCAGTTTCTTTTCCACGACGAAGGATGATTGCAGCAAGTTCAAAGTTTCCTTGTTAATGTAATCTAAAAAGATGTACAACGTAGTAGATTGGCCTCGTTTCTACAGGAGTTTGTTTAGGAAACAAACATCTTCATTGCCGAACACTGTACTGTGTGAAATAAGCTAGTTCGGTTCGAGGATTCAGTTTCTTTTCCACGAAGAAGGTTGATTGCAGCAACTTCAAACTTTCCTTGTTAATGTAATCTAAAAAGATGTACAACTTAGTAGATGGGCCTCATTTCTACAGGAGTTTGTTTAGAAAACAAACATCTTCATTGCCGAACCCTGTACTGTGTGAAATGAGCTACTTCTGTTCAAGGAATCAGTTTCTTTCCTACGAAGAAGTTTGAGTGCAGCAAGTTCAAACTTACCTTGTTTGTGTAATCTAACAAGATGTACAAGTTAGGAGATTCGCCTCATTTCTAAAGTAGTTTGTTTAGAAAACAAACATCTTCATTCCCGAACACTCTGCTGTGTGGAATAAGCAAGTTGGGTTCTAGGAATCTGATGCTTTCCTACGAAGAAGGTTCAGTGCAGCAAGTTCAAACTTTCCCTGTTAATGTAATCTAAAACGATGTATAACTTGTTAGATTGGCCTCATTTTTAAAGTAGTTTCTTGAGAAAACAAACATCTTCGTTCCCGAATGCGACTGTTTGAAATAAGCTAGTTCGGTTCTAGGAGTCAGCTGCTTTCCTACGAAGAACCCTGATGGCAGGAAGTTCAAACTCTCCTCGTTTGTGTGATCTAACAAGATATACAATTTACAAGTTTCGCCTCATTTCTAAAGTACTTTGTTTAGAAAACAAACATCTTCATTGCCGAACACTGTACTGTGTTAAATAAGCTAAGTCGGTTATAGCAATCAGTTTCTTTTCGACAAAGATGGTTGAGTGCAGCAAGTTCAAACTTTCCTTGTTAATGTTATTTAAAAAGATGTACTACTTATTAGATTTGCCTCATTTCTAAAGTAGTTTGTTGAGAAAACCAACATCTTCATTGCCCAACACACTACTCTGTGAAATAAGCTAGGTGGGTTCTAAGAATCAGTTGCTTTCCTTCGAAAAAGGTTGAGTGCAGCAAGTTCTAACTTACCTTGTTTGTGTAATCTCACAAGATGTACAATTTACAAGTTTCTCTTCATTTCTAAACTGCTTGGTTTAGAGCAGAAACATCTTCATTGCCCAACACTGGACTCTGTGATATAAGCTAGTTAAGCTCTAGGAATCAGTTTCTTTACTACGAAGAAGGAAGAGTGCAGGAAGTTCAAACTTACCTTGTTGGTGTATTCTGACAAGATGTACAAGTTCGTAGATTCGCATCATTTCTAAAATAGTTTGTTGAGAAAACAAACATCTTCATTGCCGAACACTGTACTGGGTGAAATAAGATAGTTCGGTTCTAGGAATCAGTTTCTTTTCCACGACGAAGGATGATTGCAGCAAGTTCAAAGTTTCCTTGTTAATGTAATCTAAAAAGATGTACAACGTAGTAGATTGGCCTCGTTTCTACAGGAGTTTGTTTAGGAAACAAACATCTTCATTGCCGAACACTGTACTGTGTGAAATAAGCTAGTTCGGTTCGAGGATTCAGTTTCTTTTCCACGAAGAAGGTTGATTGCAGCAACTTCAAACTTTCCTTGTTAATGTAATATGAAAAGATGTACAACTTAGTAGATTGGCCTCATTTCTACAGGAGTTTGTTTAGAAAACAAACATCTTCATTGCGAACCCTGTACTGTGTGAAATGAGCTACTTCTGTTCAAGGAATCAGTTTCTTTCCTACGAAGAAGTTTGAGTGCAGCAAGTTCAAACTTACCTTGTTTGTGTAATCTAACAAGATGTACAAGTTAGGAGATTCGCCTCATTTCTAAAGTAGTTTGTTTAGAAAACAAACATCTTCATTCCCGAACACTCTGCTGTGTGGAATAAGCAAGTTGGGTTCTAGGAATCTGATGCTTTCCTACGAAGAAGGTTCAGTGCAGCAAGTTCAAACTTTCCCTGTTATTGTAATCTAAAACGATGTATAACTTGTTAGATTGGCCTCATTTTTAAATTAGTTTTTCGAGAAAACAAACATCTTCGTTCCCGAATGCTACTGTGTGAAATAAGCTAGTTTGGTTCTAGGAGTCAGCTGCTTTCCTACGAAGAACCTTGATTACAGGAAGTTCAAACTCTCCTTGTTTGTGTGATCTAACAAGATATACAACTTACAAGTTTCGCCTCATTTCTAAATTAGTTTGTTTAGAAAACAAACATCTTCATTGCCGAACACTGTACTGTGGTAAATAAGCTAAGTCGGTTATAGCTATCAGTTTCTTTTCGACAAAGATGGTTCAGTGCAGCAAGTTCAAACTTTCCTTGTTAATGTTATTTAAGAAGATGTACTACTTATTAGATTTGCCTCATTTCTAAAGGAGTTTGTTGAGAAAACCAACATCTTCATTGCCCAACACACTACTCTGTGAAATAAGCTAGGTGGGTTCTAAGAATCAGTTGCTTTCCTCCGAAAAAGGTTGAGTGCAGCAAGTTCTAACTTTCCTTGTTTGTGTAATCTCACAAGATGTACAATTTACAAGTTTCTCTTCATTTCTAAACTACTTGGTTTAGAACAGAAACATCTTCATTGCCCAACACTGGACTCTGTGATATAAGCTAGTTCGCTTCTAGGAATCAGTTTCTTTACTACGAAGGAGGAAGAGTGCAGCAAGTTCAATCTTACCTTGTTGGTGTATTCTGACAAGATATACAAGTTCGTAGATTCGCATCATTTCTAAAGAAGTTTGTTGAGAAAACAAACATCTTCATTGCCGAACACTATACTGGGTGAAATAAGATAGTTCGGTTCTAGGAATCAGTTTCTTTTCCACGACGAAGGATGATTGCAGCAAGTTCAAAGTTTCCTTGTTAATGTAATATCAAAAGATGTACAACGTAGTAGATTGGCATCGTTTCTACAGGAGTTTGTTTAGGAAACAAACATCTTCATTGCCGAACACTGTACTGTGTGAAATAAGCTAGTTCGGTTCTAGGAATCAGTTTCTTTCCTACGAAGAAGGTTGAGTGCAGCAAGTTCAAACTTACCTTGTTTGTGTAATCTAACAAGATGTACAAGTTAGGAGATTCGCCTCATTTCTAAAGTTCTTTGTTTAGAAAAAAGAAACATCTTCATTTCCGAACACGGGACTGTGTGAAATAGGCTGGTTTCGTTCTAAGAATCAGTTTCTTTTGACCAAGATGTTTGAGTGGAACAAATTCAAACTTTCCTTGTTAATGTAATGTAACAAGATGAATAGCTTAGTAGAGTCTCCTCATTTCTAATGTACTTTGATTTGAAAAGAAACATCTTCATTGCCGAACACGCTACTGTGTCAAGTAAGATAGTTCGGTTCTCCACTCATGTCTTTCCTACGGAGAAGGTTGAGTGCAGCAAGTTCAAACCTACCTTTTTTGTTTAATCTAACAAGATGTACAAGTTAGGAGATTTTCCTCATTTCTAAAGTAGTTTGTTTAGAAAACAAACATCTTCATTCCCGAACACTATGCTGTGTGGAATAAGCAAGTTGGGTTCTAGGAATCTGATGCTTTCCTACAAAGAAGGTTCAGTGCAGCAAGTTCAAACTTTCCCTGTTAATGTAGTGAAAAAAGATGTACAACTTAGTAGATTGGCCTCATTTTTAAAGAATTTATTTGAGAAAAACAACATATTCGTTGCCGAACACTACTGTGTGAAATAAGCTAGTTCGGTTCTAGGAGTCAGTTACTTTCCTACGAAGAACCTTGATTGCAGAAAGTTCAAACTCTCCTTGTTGGTGTGATCTAAAAAGATGTACAACTTACAAGTTTTGCCTCATTTCTAAAGAAGTCTGTTTAGAAAACAAACATCTTCATTGCCGAACCGTGTACTGTGTGAAATAAGCTACTTCGATTCTAGGAATCAGTTTCTTTCCTACGAAGAAGGTTGAGTGCACCAACTTCAAACTTACCTTGTTTGTGTAATCTAAGAAGATATACAAGTAAGGAGATTCTTCATTGCCGAACACTCTACTGTGTTAAGTAAGATAGTTCGGTTCTCCAATCATATCTTTCCTACGGAGAAGGTTGAGTGCAGCAAGTTCAAACTTACCTTGTTTGTGTAATCTAACAAGATGTACAAGTTAGGAGATTCGCCTCATTTCTAAAGTAGTTTGTTTAGAAAACAAACATCTTCATTCCTGAACACTCTGCTGTGTGGAATAAGCAAGTTGCGTTTTAGGAATCTGATGCTTTCCTACAAAGAAGGTTCAGTGCAGCAAGTTCAAACTTTCCCTGTTAATGTAATCTAAAACGATGTATAACTTAGTAGATTGCCCTCATTTTTAAAGTAGTTTTTTGAGAAAACAAACATCTTCGTTGCCGAACACTACTGTGTGAAATAAGCTATTTCGGTTCTAGGAGTCAGCTGCTTTCCTACGAAGAACCTTGATTGCAGGAAGTTCAAACTCTCCTTTTTTCTGTGATCAAACAAGATGTACAACATACAAGTTTCGCCTCATTTTTAAAGTAGTTTGTTTAGAAAACAAACATCTTCATGGCCGAACACTGTACTGTGTGAAATAAGCTAGTTCAGTTCTAGGAATCAGTTTCTTTTCCACGAAGAAGGTTGATTGCAGCAAGTTCAAACTTTCCTTGTTAATGTAATCTAAAAAGATGTACAACTTAGTAGATTCGCCTCTTTTCTACAGGAGTTTGTTTAGAAAACAAACATCTTCATTGCCGAACCCTGTACTGTGTGAAATAAGCTACTTCGGTTCTAGGAATCAGTTTCTTTCCTACGAAGAAGGTTGAGTGAAGCAAGTTCAAACTTACCTTGTTTGTGTAATCTAAGAAGATGCACAAGTTAGGAGATTCGCCTCATTTCTAAAGTTCTTTGTTTCCAAAACAAATATCTTCATTGCCGAACACGTACAGTGTGAAATAGGCTTGTTTCGTTCTAAGAATCAGTTTCTTTTGACCAAGATGTTTGAGTGGAACAAGTTCAAACTTTCCTTGTTAATCTAATGTAACAAGATGTATAGCTTAGTAGAGTCTCCTCATTTCTAATGTACTTTGATTAGAAAACAAACATCTTCATTGCCAAACACTCTACTGTGTTAAGTAAGATAGTTCCATTCCCAGTCATGTTTTTCCTACGGAGAAGGTTGAGTGCAGCAAGTTCAAACTTACCTTGTTTGTGTAATCTAACAAGATATTCAAGTTAGGAGATTCGCCTCATTTTCAAAGTTCTTTGTTTACAAAACAAACATCTTCATTGCCGAACATGGTACAGTGTGAAATAGGCTGGTTTCGTGCTAAGAATCAGTTTCTTTTGACCAAGATGTTTGAGTGGAACAAGTTCAAACATTACGTATTAATGTAATGTAACAAGATGTATAGCTTAGTAGAGTCTCCTCATTTCTAATGTACTTTGATTAGAAAGGAAACATCTTCATTGCCGAACACTCTACTGGGTTAAGTAAGATAGTTCGGTTCACGAATCATGTCTTTCTTACGGAGAAGGCTGAGTGCAGCAAGTTCAAACTTTCCTTGTTAATGTTATTTAAAAAGATGTACTACTTAGTAGATTTGCCTTATGTCTAAAGTAGTTTGTTGAGAAAACCAACATCTTCATTGAGGAACACTCTACTCTGTGAAATAAGCTAGGTGGGTTCTAAGAATCAGTTGCTTTCCTCCGAAGAAGGTTGAGTGCAGCAAGTTCTAACTTTCCTTGTTTGTGTAATCTCACAAGATGTACAATTTACAAGTTTCTCTTCATTTCTAAACTACTTGGTTTAGAACAGAAACATCTTCATTGCCGAACACTGGACTCTGTGATATAAGCTAGTTCCCTTCTAGGAATCATTTTCTTTACTACGAAGAAGGAAGAGTGCAGCAAGTTCAAACTTACCATGTTGGTGTAAGCTGACAAGATGTACAAGTTAGTAGATTCACCTCATTTCTAAAGTAGTTTGTTGAGAAAACAAACATCTTCATTGCCGAACACTGTACTGTGTGAAATAAGCTAGTTCGGTTCTAGGAATCAGTTTCTTTTCCACGACGAAGGTTGATTGCAGCAAGTTCAATCTTTCCTTGTTAATGTAATCTAAAAGGATGTACAACGTAGTTGATTGGCCCCTTTTCGACAGGGGTTTGTTTAGGAAACAAACATCTTCATTGCCGATCACTGTACTGTGTGAAATAAGCTAGTTCGGTTCTAGGAATCACTTTCTTTTCCACGAAGAAGGTTGATTGCAGCAAGTTCAAACTTTCCTTGTTAATGTAATCTAAAATGATGTTCAACTTAGCAGATTGGCCTCATTTCTACAGGAGTTTGTTTAGAAAACAAACATCTTCATTGCCGAAATCTGTACTGTGTGAAATAAGCTACTTCGGTACTAGGAATCAGTTTCTTTCCTACGAAGAAGGTTGAGTGCAGCAAGTTCAAACTTACCTTGTTTGTGTAATCTAACAAGATGTACAAGTTAGGAGATTTGCCTCATTTCTAAAGTTCTTTGTGTAGAAAACAAATATCTTCATTGCCGAACACGGTACAGTGTGAAATTGGCTGGTTTCGTTCTAAGAATCAGTTTCTTTTGACCAAGATGTATGAGTGGAACAAATTCAAACTTTCCTTGTTAATGTAATGTAACAAGATGTATAGCTTAGTAGAGTCTCCTCATTTCTAATGTACTTTGATTAGAAAACAAACATCTTCATGCCGAACACTCTACTGTGTTAAGTAAGATAGTTCGGTTCTCCTATCATGTCTTTCCTATGGAGAAGGTTGAGTGCAGCAAGTTCAAACTTACCTTGTTTGTGTAATCTAACAAGATGTACAAGTTAGGAGATTCGCCTCATTTCTAAAGTAGTTTGTTTAGAAAACAAACATCTTCATTACCGAACACTCTGCTGTGTGCAATAAGCAAGTTTGGTTCTAGGAATCTGATGCTTTCCTACGGGGAAGGTTCAGTGCAGCAAGTTCAAACATTCCCTGTTAATGTAATCTAAAACGATGTATAACTTAGTAGATTGGCCTCATTTTTAAAGTAGTTTTTTGAGAAAACAAACGTCTTCGTTGCCGAACACTACTGTGTGAAATAAGCTAGTTCGGTTCTAGGAGTCAGCTGCTTTCCTATGAAGAACCATGATTGCAGGAAGTTCACACTCTCCTTGTTTGTGTGATCTAACAATATGTACAACTTACAGGTTTCGCCTCATTTCTAAAGTAGTTTGTTTAGAAAACAAACATCTTCATTGCGAACACTGTACTGTCTGAAATAAGCTAAAGTCGGTTACAGCAATCAGTTTTTTTTTTTTTTCGACAAAGATGGTTGAGTGCAGCAAGTTCAAACTTTCCTTGTTAATGTTATTTAAAAAGATGTACTACTTAGTAGATTTGCCTCATTTCTAAAGTAGTTTGTTGAGAAAAGCAACATCTTCATTGCCGAACACTCTACTCTGTGAAATAAGCTAGGTCGGTTCTAAGAATCAGTTGCTTTCCTCCGAAGAACGTTGAGTGCAGAAGTTCTAACTTTCCTTGTTTGTGTAATCTCACAAGATGTACAAATTACAAATTTCTCTTCATTTCTAAACTACATGATTTAGAACAGAAACATCTTCATTGCCCAACACTGGCCTCTGTGATATAAGCTAGTTCGCTTCTAGGAATCAGTTTCTTTACTACGAAGAAGGAAGAGTGCAGCAAGTTCAAACTTACCTTGTTGGTGTAATCTAACAAGATGTACATGTTAGTAGATTCGTCTCATCTCTAAAGTAGTTTGTTGAGAAAACAAACATTTTCATTGCCGAACAGTGGACTGTGTGAAATAAGCTAGCTCAGTTCTAGGAATCAGTTTCTTTTCCACGTTGAAGGTTGATTGCAGCAAGTTCAAACTTTCCTTGTTAATGTAATCTAAAAAGATGTACAACTTAGTAGATTGGCCTCATTTCTACAGGAGTTTGTTTAGAAAACAAACATCTTCATTGCCGAACCCTGTACTGTGTGAAATAAGCTACTTCCGTTCTAGGAATCAATTTCTTTCCTACGAAGAAGGTTGAGTGCAGCAAGTTCAAACTTACCTTGTTTGTGTAATCTAACAAGATGTACAAGTGAGGAGATTTGCCTCATTTCTAAAGTTCTTTGTTTAGAAAACAAACATCTTCATTTCCGAACACGGTACAGTGTGAAATCGGCTGGTTTCGTTTTAAGAATCAGTTTCTTTTGACCAAGATGTTTGAGTGGGACAAGTTCAAACTTTCCTTGTTAATGTAACGTAACAAGATGTATACCTTAGTAGGGTCTCCTCATTTCTAATGTACTTTGATTAGAAAACAAACATCTTCTTTGCCGAACACTATACTGTGTTAAGTAAGATAGTTCGGTTCTCCAATCATGTCTTTCCTACGGAGAAGGTTGAGTGCAGCAAGTTCAAACTTACCTTGTTTGTGTAATCTAACAAGATGTACAAGTTAGAGATTCGCCTCATTTCTAAAGTAGTTTGTTTAGAAAACAAACATCTTCATTGCCGAACACTGTACTGTGTGAAATAAGCTATTTCGGTTCTAGGCATCAGTTTCTTTTCCACGACGAAGGTTGATTGCAGCAAGTTCAAACTTTCTTGTTAATGTAATCTAAAAGGATGTACAACGTAGTAGAGTGGCCTCGTTTCTACAGGAGTTTGTATAGGAAACAAACATCTTCATTGCCGAACACTATACTGTGTGAAATAAGCTAGTTGTGTTCTAGAAATCAGTTTCTTTTCCACGAAGATGGTTGATTGCAGCAAGTTCAAACTTTCCTTGTTAATGTAATCTAAAAAGATGTTCAACTTAGTAGATTGGCCTCATTTCTACAGGAGTTTGTTTAGAAAACAAACATCTTCATTGCCGAACCCTGTACTGTACTTCGTTTCTAAGAATCAGTTTCTTTCCTACGAAGACGGTTGAGTGCAGCAAGTTCTAACTTACCTTGTTAGTGTAACCTAACATGATGTACAAGTTAGGAGAATCGCCTCATTTCTAAAGTAGTTTGTTGAGAAAACAAACATCTTCATTGCAGAACACTGTACTGTGTGAAATAAGCTAGTTCGGTTCTAGGAATCAATTTCTTTTCCACGACGAATGTTGCTGCAGCAACTTCAAACTTTCCTTGTTAATGTAATCTAAAAAGATGTACAACGTAGTAGATTGGCCTCATTTCTACAAGAGTTTGTTTAGGAAACAAACATCTTCATTGCCGAACACTGTACTGCGTAAAATAAGCTAGTTCGGTTCTAGGAATCAGTTTCTTTTGCACGACGAAGGTTGATTGCAGCAAGTTCAAACTTTCCTTGTTAATGTAAACTAAAAGGATGTACAACGAAGTAGATTCGCCTCGTTTCTACAGGAGTTTGTTTACGAAAAAAACATCTTCATTGCCGAACACTGTACTATGTGAAATAAGCTAGTTTGGTTCTAGGAATCAGTTTCTTTTCCACGAAGAAGGTTGATTGCAGCAAGTTCAAACTTTCCTTGTTAATGTAATCTGAAAGGATGTACAACGTAGTAGATTGGCCTCGTTTCTACAGGAGTTTGTTTAGGAAACAAACATCTTCATTGCCGAACACTGTACTGTGTGAAATAAGCTAGTTCGGTTCTAGGAATCAGTTTCTTTTCCACGAAGAAGGTTGATTGCAGCAAGTTCAAACATTCCTTGTTAATGTAATCTGAAAAGATGTACAACTTAGTAGAATGGTCTCGTTTCTACAGGAGCTTATTTAGAAAACAAACATCTTCATTGCCGAACCCTGTACTGTGTGAAATAAGCTCCTTGGTTCTAGGAATCAGTTTTTTCCTCTGAAGGTTGAGTGCAGCAAGTTCAAACTTACCTGTTTGTGTAATCTAACAAGATGTACAAGTTGGGACATTCGCCTCATTTCTAAAGTTCTTTGTTTAGAAAACAAACATCTTCATTCCCGAACACGATACAGTGTGAAATACGCTGGTTTTCTCCTAAGAATAAGTTTCTTTTGACCAAGATGTTTGAGTGGAAAAAGTTCAAACTTTCCTTGTTAATGTAATGTAACAAGATGTATAGCTTAGTAGAGTCTCCTCATTTCTAATGTACTTTGATTAGAAAACAAACATCTTCATTGCCGAACACTCCACTGTGTTAAGTAAGATAGTTCAGTTCTCCAATCATGTCTTTCCTACGGAGAAGGTTGAGTGCAGCAAGTTCAATCTTACCTTTTTTGTGTACTCTAACAAGATGTACAAGTTAGGAGATTCGTCTCATTTCTAAAGTAGTTTGTTTAGAAAACAAACATCTTCATTCCCGAACACTCTGATGTGTGGAATAAGCAAGTTGGGGTCGACGAATCTGATGCTTTCCTACGAAGAAGGTTCCGTGCAGCAAGTTCAAACTCCCTGTTAATGTAATCTAAAAGGATGTAAAACTTAGTAGATTGGACTCATTTTTAAAGTAGATTTTTGAGAAACAAACATCTTCGTTGCCGAACACTACTGTGTGAAATAAGCTAGTTCGGTTCTCGGATTCAGCTGCTTTCCTAAGAAGAACATTGATTGCAGGAAGTTCAAACTCTCCTTGTTTGTGTGATCTAACAAGATGTACAACGTAGTAGATTGGCCTCGTTTCTACAGGAGTTTGTTTAGGAAACAAACATCTTCATTGCCGAACACGGTACTGTGTGAAATAAGCTAGTTCGGTTCTAGGAATCAGTTTCTTTTCGACGAAGAAGGTTGATTGTACAACGTAGTAGATTGGCCCCGTGTCTACAGTAGTTTGTTTAGGAAACAAACATCTTCTTTGCCGAACACTGTACTGCGTGAAATAAGCTAGTTCGATTCTAGGAATCAGTTTCTTTTCCACGACGAAGGTTGATTGCAGCAAGTTCAAACTTTAATTGTTAATATAATCTAAAAAGATGTACAACGTAGTAGATTGGCCTCGTTTCTACAGGAGTTTGTTTAGGAAAAAAACATCTTCATTGCCGAACCCTGTCCTGTGTGAAATAAGCTACTTCGGTTCTAGGAATTAGTTTCTTTCGTACGAAGAAGGTTGAGTGAAGCAAGTTCAAACTTACCTTGTTTGTGTAATCTAACAAGATGTACAAGTTAGGAGATTCGCCTCATTTCTAAAGGTCTTTGTTTAGAAAACAAACATCTTCATTGCCGAACATGGTACAGTGTGAAATAGGCTGCTTTCGTTCTAAGAATCAGTTTCTTTTGACCAAGAAGTTTGAGTGGAACAAGTTCAAACTTTCCTTGTTAATGTAATGTAACAAGATGTATAGCTTAGTAGAGTCTCCTCATTTCTAATGTACTTTGATTAGAAAACAAACATCTTCATTGCCGAACACTCTACTGTGTTAAGTAAGATAGTTCGGATCTCCAATCATGTCTTTCCTACGGAGAAGGTTGAGTGCAGCAAGAACAAACTTACCTTGTTTGTGTAATCTAACAAGATGTACAAGTTAGGAGATTCGCCTCATTTCTAAAGTAGTTTGTTGAGAAAACAAACATCTTCATTCCCGAACACTCTGCTGTGTGGAATAAGCAAGTTGGGTTCTAGGAATCTGATGCTTTCCTACGAAGAAGGTTCAGTGCAGCAAGTTCAAACTTTCCCTGTTAATGTAATCTAAAACGGTGTATAACTTAATAGATTGGCCTCATTTTTAAAGTAGTTTTTTGAGAAAACAAACATCTTCGTTGCCGAACACTACAGTGTGAAATATGCTAGTTCGGTTCCAGGAGTCAGCTGCTTTCCTACGAAGAACCTTGATTGCAGGAAGTTCAAACTCTCCTTGTCTGTGTGATCTAACAAGATGTACAACTTACAAGTTTCGCCTCATGTCTAAAGTAGTTTGTTTAGAAAACAAACATCTTCATTGCCGAACACTGTACTGTGTGAAATAAGCTAAGTCAGTTATAGCAATCAGTTTCTTTTCGACAAAGATGGTTGAGTGCAGCAAGTTCAAACTTTCCTTGTTAATGTTATTTAAATGATGAACTACTTAGTAGATTTGCCTCATTTCTAAAGTAGTTTGTTGAGAAAATCAACATCTTCATTGCCGAACACTCTACTCTGTGAAATAAGCTAGGTGGGTTCTAAGAATCAGTTGCTTTGCTCCGAAGAAGGTTGACTGCAGGAAGTTCTAACTTTTCTTGTTTGTGTAATCTCACAAGATGTACAATTTACAAGTTTCTCTTCATTTCTAAACTACTTGGTTTAGAAAAGAAACATCTTCATTGCCCAACACTGGACTCTGTGATATAAGCTAGTTCGCTTCTAGGAATAAGTTTCTTTAATACGAAGAAGGAAGAGAGCAGCAAGTTCAAACTTACCTTGTTGGTGTAATCTTACAAGATGTACAAGTTAGTAGATTCACCTCATTTCTAAAGCAGTATGTTGAGAAAACAAACATCTTCATTGCCAAACACTGTACTGTGTCAAATAAGCTAGTTCGGTTCTAGGAATCAGTTTCTTTTCCACGACGAAGGTTGATTGCAGCAAGTTCAAACTTTCCTTGTTAATGTAATCTAAAAGGATGTACAACCTAGTAGATTGGCCCCGTGTCTACAGTAGTTTGTTTAGGAAACAAACATCTTCTTTTCCGAACACTGTACTGTGTGAAATAAACTAGTTCAATTCTAGGAATCAGTTTCTTTTCCACGACGAAGGTTGATTGCAGCAAGTTCAAACTTTCCTTGTTAATGTAATCTAAAAAGATGTACAACGTAGTAGATTGGCCTCATTTCTACAGGAGTTTGTTTAGGAAACAAACATCTTCATTGCCGAACCCTGTACTGTGCGAAATAAGCTACTTCGGTTCTAGGAATTAGTTTCTTTCCTACGAAGAAGGTTGAGTGCAGCAAGTTCAAACGTACCTTGTTTGTGTAATCTAACAAGATGTACAAGTTAGGAGATTCGCCTCATTCCTAAAGTTCTTTGTTTAGAAAACAAACGTCTTCATTGCCTAACATGGTACAGTGTGAAATAGGCTGGTTTCGTTCTAAGAATCAGTTTCTTTTGACCAAGATGTGTGAGTGGAACAAGTTCAAACTTTCCTTGTTAATGTAATGTAACAAGATGTATAGCTTAGTAGAGTCTCCTCATTTCTAATGTACTTTGATTAGAAAACAAACATCTTCATTGCCGAACACTCTACTGTGTTAAGTAAGATAGTTCGGTTCTCCAATCATGTCTTTCCTACGGAGAAGGTTTAGTGCAGCAAGTTCAAACTTACCTTGTTTGTGTAATGTAACAAGCTGTACAAGTTAGGAGATTTGCCTCATTTCTGAAGAAGTTTGTTGAGAAAACAAACATCTTCATTGCCGAATACTGTACTGTGTGAAATAAGCTAGTTCGGTTCTAGGAATCAGTATCTTTTCCACGACGAAGGTTGATTGCAGCAAGTTCAAACTTTCCTTGTTAATGTAATCTAAAAGGATGTACAACGTACTAGATTGGCCCCATGTCTACAGTAGTTTGTTTAGGAAACAAAAATCTTCATTGCTGAACACTGTACTGCGTGAAATAAGCTAGTTTGGTTCTAGGAATCAGTTTCTTTTCCACGAGGAAGGTTGATTGCAGCAAGTTCAAACTTTCCTTGTTAATGTAATCTATAACGATGTATAAGTTACTAGACTGGCTTCTTTTTAAAGCAGTTTTTTGAGAAAACAAAAATCTTCGTTGCCGAACACTACTGTGTGAAATAAGCTAGTTCGGTTCTAGGAGTCAGCTGCTTTCCTACGAAGAACCTTGATTGTAGGAAGTTCAAACTCTCTTTGTTTGTGTGATCTAACAAGATGTACAAGTTACAAGTTTCGTCTCATTTCTAAAGTAGTTTGTTTAGAAAACATACATCTTCATTGCCAAACACTGTACTGTGTGAAATAAGCTAAGCCGGTTATAGCAATTCATTTCTTTTCGACAAACATGGTTGAGTGCAGCAAGTTCAAAATTTCCTTGTTAATGTTATTTAAAAAGATGTACTACTTAGTAGATTTGCCTCATTTCTAAAGTAGTTTGTTGAGAAAACCAACATCTTCATTGCTGAACACTCTACTCTGTGAAATAACCTAGGTGGGTTGTAAGAATCAGTTCCTTTCCTCCGAAGAAGGTTGAGTGAAGCAAGTTCTAACTTTCCTTGATTGTGTAATCTCACAAGATGTACAATTTACAAGTTTCTCTTCATTTCTAAACTACTTGGCTTAGAACAGAAACATCTTCATTGCCAACACTGGACCCTGTGATATAAGCTAGTTCGCTTCTAGGAATCAGTTTCTTTACTACGAAGAAGGAAGAGTGCAGCAAGTTCAAACTTTCCTTGTTAATGTAATCTAAAAAGATGTACAACATAGTAGATTGGTCTCGTTTCTACAGGAGTTTGTTTAGGAAACAAACATCTTCATTGCCGAACACTGTACTGCGTGACATAAGCTAGTTCGGTTCTAGGAATCAGTTTCTTTTCCACAAAGAAGGTTGATTGCAGAAAGTTCAAACTTTCCTTGTTAACGTAATCTAAAAACCTGTACAACGTAGTAGATTGGCCTCGTTTCTACAGGAGTTTGTTTAGGAAACAAACATCTTCATTGCCGAACACTGTACTGTGTGAAATAAGCTAGTTCGTTTCTAGTAATCAGTTTCTTTTCCACGAAGAAGGTTGATTGCAGCAAGTTCAAACTTTCCTTGTTAATGTAATCTAAAAAGATGTTCAACTTAGTAGATTGGCCTCATTTCCACAGGAGTTTGTTTAGAAAACAAACATCTTCATTGCCGAACCCTGTACTGTGTGAAATAAGATACTTCGGTTCTAGGAATCAGTTTCTTTCATACGAAGAAGGTTGAATGCAGCAAGTTCAAACTTACCTTGTTTGTGTAATCTAACAAGATGTACAAGTTAGGAGATTCGCCTCATTTCTAAAGGAGTTTGTTTAGAAAACAAACGTCTTCATTCCCGAACAGTCTGCTGTGAGGAATAAGCAAGTTGGCTTCTAGAAATCTGATGCTTTCCTACGAAGAAGGTTCAGTGCAGCAAGTTCAACTTTCCCTGTTAATGTAATCTAAAACGATGTATAACTTAGTAGATTGGCCTCATTTTTAAAGTAGTTTTTTGAGAAAACAAACATCTTCGTTGCCGAACACTACTGTGTGAAATAAGCTAGTTCGGTTCTAGGAGTCAGCTGCTTTCCTCCGAAGAACCTTGATTGCAGGAAGTTCAAACTCTCCTTGTTTGTGTGATCTAACAAGATGTACAACTTACAAGTTTCGCCTCATTTCTAAAGTAGTTTGTTTAGAAAACAAACATCTTCATTGCCGAACACTGTACTGTGTGAAATAAGCTAAGTCGGTTATAGCAATCAGTTTCTTTTCGACAAAGATGGTTGAGTGCAGCAAGTTCAAACTTTCCTTGTTAATGTTATTTAAAAAGATGTACTACTTAGTAGATTTGCCTCATTTCTAAAGTAGTTTGTTGAGAAAACCAACATCTTCATTGCCGAACACTCTACTCTGTGAAATAAGCTAGGTGGGTTCTAAGAATCAGTTGCTTTCCTCCAAAGAAGGTTGAGTGCAGCAAGTTCTAACTTTCCTTGTTTGAGTTATCTCACAAGATGTACAATTTACAAGTTTCTCTTCATTTCTAAACTACATGGTTTAGAACAGAAACATAATCATTGCCCAACACTGGACTCTGTGATATAAGCTAGTTCGCTTCTAGGAATCAGTTTCTAAACTACGAAGAAGGAAGAGTGCACCAAGTTCAACCTTACCTTGTTGGTGTTATCTAACAAGATGTACAAGTTAGTAGATTCGCCTCATTTCTAAAGTAGTTTTTTGAGAAAACAAACATCTTCATTGCCGAACACTGGACTGTGTGAAATAAGCTAGTTCAGTTCTAGGAATCAGTTTCTTTTCCACGACGAAGGTTGATTGCAGCAAATTCAAACTTTCCTTGTTAATGTAATCTAAAAAGATGTAAAACGTAGTAGATTGGACTCGTTTCTACATGAGTTTGTTTAGGAAACAAACATCTTCATTCCCGAACACTGGTACTGCGTGAAATAAGCTAGTTCGGTTCTAGGAATCTGTTTCTTTTCCACGAAGAAGGTTGATTGCAGCAAGTTCAAACTTTCCTTGTTAATGTAATCTAAAAACATGTAAAACGTAGTAGATTGGACTCGTTTCTACATGAGTTTGTTTAGGAAACAAACATCTTTATTCCCGAACACTGTACTGCGTGAAATAAGCTAGTTCGGTTCTAGGAATTTGTTTCTTTTCCACGAAGAAGATGGATTGCAGCAAGTTCAAACTTTCCTTGTTAATATAATCTAAAAAGATGTACAAGGTAGTAGATTGGCCTAGTTTCTAAAAGAGTTTGTTTAGGAAACAAACATCTTCATTGCCGAACACTGTACTGTGTGAAATAAGCTACTTCGGTTCTAGGAATCAGTTTCTTTCCTACGAAGAAGGTTGAGTGCAACAAGTTCAAACTTACCTTGTTTGTGTAATCTAACAAGATGTACAAGTTAGGAGATTCGCCTCATTTTTAATGTAGTTTGTTGAGAAAACAAACATCTTCATTGCCGAAAACCGTACTGTGTAAAAGACGCTACTTTGGTTCTAGGAATCAGTTTCTTTTCCTCGACGAAGGTTGATTGCCGCAAGTTCAAACTTTCCTTGTTAATGTAATCTAAAAGGATGTACAACGTAGTAGATTGGCCTCGTTTCTACAGGAGTTTCTTTAGGAAACAAACATCTTCATTGCCGAACACTGTACTGTGTGAAATAAGCTAGTTCGGTTCTAGGAATCAGTTTCTTTTCCATGAAGAAGGTTGATTGCAGCAAGTTCAAACTTTCCTTGTTAATGTAATCTAAAAAGATGTACAACACTATAGATTGGCCTCGTTTCTACAGGAGTTTGTTTAGGAAACAAACATCTTCATTGCCGAACACTGTACTGTGTGAAATAAGGAGTTCGGTTCTAGGAATCAGTTTCTTTTCCACGAAGAAGGTTGATTGCAGCAAGTTCAAACTTTCCTTGTTAATGTAATCTAAAAAGATGAAAAACTTAGTAGATTGGCCTCTTTTCTACAGGAGTTTGTTTAGAAAACAAACATCTTCATTGCCGAACCCTGTACTGTGTGAAATAAGCTACTTCGGTTCTAGGAATCAGTTTCTTTCCTACGAAGAAGGTTGAGTGCAGCAAGTTCAAACTTACCTTGTTTGTGTAATCTAACAAGATGTACAAGTTAGGAGATTCGCCTCATTTCTAAAGTTCTTTGTTTAGAAAATGAACGTCTTCATTGCCTAACATGGTACAGTGTGAAATAGGCTGGTTTCGTTCTAAGAATCAGTTTCTTTTGACCAAGATGTTTGAGTGGAACAAGTTCAAACTTTCCTTGTTAATGTAACGTAACAAGATGTATAGCTTAGTAGAGTCTCCTCATTTCTAATGTACTTTGATTAGAAAACAAACATCTTCATTGCCGAACACTCTACTGTGTTAAGTAAGATAGTTCGGTTCTCCAATCATGTCTTTCCTACAGAGAAGGTTGAGTGCAGCAAGTTCAAACTTACCTTGTTTGTGTAATCTAAAATGATGTACAAGTTAGGAGATTCGCCTCATTTCTAAAGTAGTTTGTTTAGACAAGAAACATCTTCATTCCTGAACACTCTGTTGTGTGGAATAAGCAAGTTGGGTTCTAGGAATCTGATGCTTTCCTACGAAGAAGGTTCAGTGCAGCAAGTTCAAACTTTCCCTGTTAATGTAATCGAAAACGATGTATAACGTAGTAGATTGGCCTCATTTTTAAAGTATTTTTTTGAGAAAACAAACATCTTCATTGCCGAACACTACTGTGTGAAATAAGCTAGTTTGGTTCTAGGAGTCAGTTGCTTTCCTACGAAGAACCGTGATTGCAGGAAGTTCAAACTCTCCTTGTTTCTGTTATCTAAAAAGATGTACAACTTACAACTTTCGCCTCATTTCTAAAGTAGTTTGTTTAGAAAACAAACATTTTCATTGCCGACCAATGTCCTGTGTGAAATAAGCTAAGTCGGTTATAGCAATCAGTTTCTTTTCGACAAATATGATTGAGTGCAGCAAGTTCAAACTTTCCTTGTTAATGTTATTTAAAAAGATGTACTACTTAGTAGACTTGCCTCATTTCTAAAGTAGTTTGTTGAGAAAACCAACATCTTCATTGCCAAATACTCTACTCTGTGAAATAAGCTAGGTGGGTTCTAAGAATCAGTTGCTTTCCTCCGATGAAGGTTGAGTTCAGCAAGTTCTAACTTTCCGTGTTTGTGTAATCTAACAAGATGTACAATTTACAAGTTTCTCTTCATTTCTAAACTACTTGCTTTAGAACAGAAACATCATCATTGCCCAACACTGGACTCTGTGATATAAGCTAGTTCACTTCTAGGAATCAGTTTCTTTACTACGAAGAAGGAAGTGTGCAGCACGTTCAAACTTACCTTATTAGTGTAATCTGACAAGATGTACAAGTTAGTAGATTCCCCTCATTTCTAAAGTAGTTTGTTGAGAAAACAAACATCTTCATTGCCGAACACTGTACTGTGTGAAATAAGGTAGTGCGGTTCTAGGAATCAGTTTCTTTTCCATGACGAAGGTTGATTGCAGCAAGTTCAAACTTTCCTTGTTAATGTAATCCTAAAAGATGTAAAACGCAGTAGATTGGCCTCGTTTCTACAGGAGTTTGTTTCGGAAACAAACATCTTCATTGCTGATCAGGGTACAGTGTGAAATAGGCTGCTTTCCTACGAAGAACCTTGATTGCAGGAAGTTCAAAATCTCCTTGTTTGTGTGATCTAACAAGATGTACAACTTACAAGTTTCGCCTCATTTCTAAAGTAGTTTGTTTAGAAAACAAACATCTTAATTGCCAAACACTGTACTGTGTGAAATAAGCTACTTCGGTTCTAGGAATCAGTTTCTTTCCTACGAAGAAGGTTGAGTGCAGCAAGTTCAAACTAACCTTGTTTGTGTAATCTAATAAGATATACAAGTTAGGACATTCGCCTCATTTCTAAAGTTCTTTGTTTAGAAAACAAACATCTTCATTGCTGAACAGGGTACAGTGTGAAATAGGCTGGTTTTGTTCTAAGAATCAGTTTCTTTTGACCAAGATGTTTGAGTGGAACAAGTTCAAACTTTCCTTGTTAATGTAAGGTAACAAGATGTATAGCTTAGTAGAGTCTCCTCATTTCTAATGTACTTTGATTAGAAAACAAACATCTTCATTGCCTAACAACCTACTGTGTTAAGTAAGATAGTTCGGTTCTCCAATCATGTCTTTCCTACGGAGAAGGTTGAGTGCAGCAAGTTCAAACTTACCTTGTTTGTGTAATCTAACAACATGTACAAGTTAGGAGGTTCACCTCATTTCTAAAGTAGTTTGTTTAGACAACAAACATCTTCATTCCCGAACACTCTGCTGTGTGGAATAAGCAAGTTGGGTTCTAGGAATCTGATGCTTTCCTACGAAGAAGGTTCAGTGCAGCACGTTTAAACTTTCCCTATTAATGTAATCTTACAAGATGTACCACTTAGTAGATTGGCCTCATTTTTAAAGTTTTTTAAGAAAACAAACGTCTTCATTGCCGAACACTACTGTGTGAAATAAGCTAGTTCGGTTCTAGGAGTCAGTTGCTTTCCTACGAAGAACCTTGATTGCAGGAAGTTCAAACTCTCCTTGTTTGTGTGATCTAACAAGATGTACAACTTACAAGTTTCGCCTCATTTCTAAAGTAGTTTGTTTAGAAAACAAACATCTTCATTGCCGAACACTGTACTGTGTGAAATAAGCTAAGTCGGTTATAGCAATCAGTTTCTTTTCGACAAAGATGGTTGAGTGCAGCAAGTTCAAACTTTCCTTGTTAATGTTATTTACAAAGATGTACTACTTAGTAGATGTGCCTCATTCCTAAAGTAGTTTGTGGAGAAAACCAACACCTTCATTGCCAAACACTCTACTCTGTGTAATAAGCTAGGTGGGTTCTAAGAATCAGTTACTTTCCTCCGAAGAAGGTTGAGTGCAGCAAGTTCTCACTTTCCTTGTTTATGTAATCTCACAAGATGTACAACTTACAAGTTTCTCTTCATTTCTAAACTACTTGCTTTAGAACAGAAACATCTTCATTGCCCAACACTGGACTCTTTGATATAAGCTAGTTCGCATCTAGGAATCAGTTTCTTTACTACGAAGAAGGAAGAGTGCAGCAAGTTCAAACTTACCTTGTTGGTGTAATCTAACAAGATGTACAAGTTAGTAGATTCACCTCATTTCTAAAGTAGTTTGTTGAAAAAACAAACATCTTCATTGCCGAACAATGTACTGTGTGAAGTAAGCTAGTTCGGATCTAGGAATCAGTTTCTTTTCCACAACGAAGGTTGATTGCAGCAAGCTCAAGCTTTCCTTGTTAATGTAATCTAAAAAGATGTACACCGTAGTAGATTGGCCTCGATTCTACAGGAGTTTGTTTAGAAAACAAACATCTTCATTGCCGAACACTGTACTGTGTGAAATAAGCTAGTTCGGTTCTAGGAATCAGTTTCTTTTCCACGACGAAGGTTGATTGCAGCAAGTTGTAACTTTCCTTGTTAATGTAATCTAAAAGATGTACAACGTAGTAGATTTGCCTCATTTCTACAGGAGTTTGTTTAGAAAACAAACATCTTCATTGCCGAACACTGTACTGTGTGAAATAAGCTAGTTTTGTTGTAGGAATCAGTTTCTTTTCAAGAAGAACATTGATTGCAGCAAGTTCAAACTTTCCTTGTTTGTGTAATCTAAAAAGATGTCCAACTTAGGTGATTGGCCTCATTTCTAAAGGAGTTTACTTAGAAAAAAACATCTTCATTGCCAAACCCTGTACTGTGTGAAATAAGCTAGGTGGGTTCTAGGAATCTGTTTCTTTCCTATGAAGAAGGTTGAGTGCAGCAAGTTCAAACTTACCTTATTTGTGTAATCTAACAAGAAGCACAAGTTAGGAGATTCACCTCATTTCTAAAGTTCTTTGTTTAGAAAACAAAATTCTTCATTGCCGAACACTGTACTGTGTAATAGGCTGGTTTACTTTCTAAGAATCAGTTTCTTTTGACAAAGATGTTTGAGTGGAACAAGTTCAAACTTTCCTTGTTAATTTAATGTAACAAGATGTATAGCTTAGTAGAGTCTCCTCATTTCTAATGTACTTTGATTAGAAAACAAACATCTTTATCACTTGCTCTACTGTGTTAACGAAGATAGATTGCAGCAAGTTCTCCAATCATGTCTTTCCTAAGGAGAAGTTTGAGTGCAGGAAGGTTGCAAACTTACCTTGTTTGTGTAATCTAACAAGATGTCAAGTTAGAGATTCACCTCATTTCTAAAGAGTTTGTTTAGAAAACAAACATCTTCATTGCCAAACACTGTACTGTGTGAAATAAGCTAAGTCAGTTATAGCAATCAGTTTCTTTTAGACAAAGATGGTTGAGTGCAGCAAGTTCAAACTTTCCTTGTTAATGTTATTTACAAGATATACTACTTAGTACAAGTGCCTCATTTCTAAAGTAGTTTGTTGAGAAAACAAACATCTTCATTGCTGAACACTCTACTCTGTGAAATAAGCTGGGTGGGTTCTAAGAATCAGTTGCTTTCCTCCAAAGAAGGTTGACTGGAGCAAGTTCAAACTTTCCTTGTTTGTGTAATCTCACAAGATGTACAATTTACAAGTTTCTCTTCATTTCTAAACTATTTGGTTTAGAACAGAAACATCTTCATTGCCGAACACTCTACTGTATTATGTAAGATAGTTCGTTTCTCCAATCATGTCTTTCCTACGGAGAAGGTTGAGTGCAGGTAGTTCAAACTTACCTTGTTTGTGTAATCTAACAGGATGTACAAGTTAGATGATTCGGCTCATTTCTAAAGTTGTTTGATTAGAAAACAAACATCTTCATTCCCGAACACTCTGCTGTGTGCAATAAGCAAGTTGGATTCTAGGAATCTGATGCTTTCCTACGAAGAAGGTTCACTGCAGCAAGTTCAAACTTTCCCTGTTAATGTAATCTAAAAAGATGTATAACTTAGTAGATTGGCCTCATTTTTAAAGTTTTTTTAGAAAACAAACATCTTCATTGCGAACACTACTGTGTGAAATAAGCTAGTTCGGTTCTAGGAGTCAGTTGCTTTCCTACGAAGAACCTTGATTGCAGAAAGTTCAAACTCTCCTTGTTTCTGTGATCTAACAAGATGTACAACTTACAAGTTTCGCCTCATTTCTAAAGTAGTTTGTTTAGAAAACAAACATCTTCATTGCCGAACACTGTACTGTGTGAAATAAGCTAAGTCGGTTATAGCAATCAGTTCTTTTCTACAAAGATGGTTGAGTTCAGCAAGTTCAAACTTTCCTTGTTAATGTTATTTAAAAGATGTACTACTTAGTAGATTTGCCTCATTTCTAAAGTAGTTTGTTGAGAAAACCAACATCTTCATTGCCAAACACTCTACTCTGTGAAATAAGCTAGGTGGGTTCTAAGAATCAGTTGCTTTCCTCCGAAAGAAGGTTGAGTGCAGCAAGTTCTAACTTTCCTTGTTTATGTAATCTCACAAGATGTACAATTTACAAGTTTCTCTTCATTTCTAAACTACTTGCTTTAGAACAGAAACATCTTCATTGCCCAACACTGGACTCTGTGATATAAGCTAGTTCGCTCTAGGAATCAGTTTCTTTACTACGAAGAAGGAAGAGTGCAGCAAGTTCAAACTTACCTTGTTGGTGTAATCTAACAAGATGTACAAGTTAGTAGATTCACCTCATTTCTAAAGTAGTTTGTTGAAAAAACAAACATCTTCATTGCCGAACAATGTACTGTGTGAAATAAGCTAGTTCGGTTCTAGGAATCAGTTTCTTTTCCACAACGAAGGTTGATTGCAGCAAGTTCAAACTTTCCTTGTTAATGTAATCTAAAAAGATGTACATCGCAGTAGATTGGCCTCGATTCTACAGGAGTTTGTTTAGAAAACAAACATCTTCATTGCCCGAACACTGTACTGTGTGAAATAAGCTAGTTCGGTTCTAGGAATCAGTTTCTTTTCCACAAGAAGGTTGATTGCAGCAAGTTCAAACTTTCCTTGTTAATGTAATCTAATAAGATGTACAATTTAAAACATTGGCCTCGTTTCTACAGGAGTTTGTTTAGAAAACAAACACCTTTATTGCCGAACACTGTACTGTGTGAAATAAGCTAGTTCGGTTCTAGGAATCAGTTTCTTTTCCAAGAAAGAAGGTTGATTGCAGCAAGTTCAAACTTTCCTTGTTTGTGTAATCTAAAAAGATGTACAACTTAGTAGATTGGCATCATTTCTAAAGGAGTTTGTTTAGAAAACAAACATCTTCATTGCCAAACCCTGTACTGTGTGAAATAAGCTACTTCGGTTCTAGGAATCAGTTTCTTTCCTATGAAGAAGGTTGAGTGCAGCAAGTTCAAACTTTCCTTGTTTGTGTAATCTAACAAGATGTACAAGTTAGTAGATTCGCCTCATTTCTAAAGTTCTTTGTTTAGAAAACAAACATCTTCATTGCCGAACACTTGTACTGTGTGAAATAAGCTGGTTTCGGTTCTAGAATCAGTTTCTTTTGACAAAGATGGTTGAGTGCAGCAAGTTCAAACTTTCCTTGTTAATGTAATCTAACAAGATGTATAAGTTAGTAGATTCTCCTCATTTCTAAAGTAGTTTCTTGAGAAAACAAACATCTTCATTGCCCGAACACTGTACTGTGTGAAATAAGCTAATTCGGTTCTAGGAATCATTGCTTTCCTAAAAGAAAGTTGAGTGCAGCAAGTTCAAACTTTCCTTGTTTGTGTAATCTAACAAGATGTACAAGTTAGTAGATTCACCCTCATTTCTAAAGTAGTTTGTTTAGAAAACAAACATCTTCATTGCCGAACTCTGTACTGTGTGAAATAAGCTAAGTCAGTTATAGCAATCAGTTTCTTTTCTACAAAGATGGTTGGCAGCAAGTTCAAACTTTCCTTGTTAATGTTATTTACAAGATGTACTAGTTAGTAGGTGTGGTCATTTCTAAAGTAGTTTCTTGAGAAAACCAACATCTTCATTGCCTAACACTCTACTGTGTGAAATAAGCTAGGTGGGTTCTAAGAATCAGTTGCTTTCCTACAAGAAGGTTGACTGCAGCAAGTTCTTTGCTTTCCTAGTTTGTGTAATCTCACAAGATGTACAAGTTAGTAGTTTCCTTCATTTCTAAAACTAGTTTGGTTTAGAACAGAAACATCTTCATTGCGAACACTGTACTGTATGAAATAAGATAGTTCGGTTTCTCCAATCATGTCTTTCCTACAAAGAAGGTTGAGTGCAGGTAGTTCAAACTTACCTTGTTTGTGTAATCTAACAGGATGTACAAGTTAGATGATTCGGCTCATTTCTAAAGTTGTTTGATTAGAAAACAAACATCTTCATTCCCGAACACTCTGCTGTGTGCAATAAGCAAGTTGGATTCTAGGAATCTGATGCTTTCCTACGAAGAAGGTTCACTGCAGCAAGTTCAAACTTTCCCTGTTAATATAATCTAAAAAGATGTATAACTTAGTAGATTGGCCTCATTTTTAAAGTAGTTTTTTAGAAAACAAACATCTTCATTGCCGAACACTACTGTGTGACATAAGGTAGTTCGGTTCTAGGAGTCAGTTGCTTTCCTACGAAGAACCTTGATTGCAGAAAGTTCAAACTCTCCTTGTTTCTGTGATCTAACAAGATGTACAACTTACAAGTTTCGCCTCATTTCTAAAGTAGTTTGTTTAGAAAACAAACATCTTCATTGCCGAACTCTGTACTGTGTGGAATAAGCTAAGTCGGTTATAGCAATCAGTTCTTTTCTACAAAGATGGTTGAGTTCAGCAAGTTCAAACTTTCCTTGTTAATGTTATTTAAAAAGATGTAGTACTTAGTAGGTTTGCCTCATTTCTAAAGTAGTTTGTTGAGGAAACCAACATGTTCATTGCCGAACACTCTACTCTGTGAAATAAGCTAGGTGGGTTCTAAGAATCAGTTGCTTTCCTCCGAAGAAGGTAGAGTGCAGCAAGTTCTAACTTTCCTAGTTTGTGTAATCTCACAAGATGTACAATTTACAAGTTTCCCTTCATTTCTAAACTACTTGGTTTAGAACAGAAACATCTTCATTGCCCAACACTGGACTCTGTGTAATAAGCTAGTTCGCTTCTAGGAATCAGTTTCTTTACTACGAAGAAGGAAGAGTGCAGCAAGTTCAAACTTTCCTTGTTAATGTAATCTGAAAAGATGTACAACGTAGTAGATTGGCCTCATTTCTACAGGAGTTTGTTGAGAAAACAAACATCTTCATTGCCGAACACTGTACTGTGTGAAATAAGCTAGTTCGGTTCTAGGAATCAGTTTCTTTTCCACGACGAAGGTTGATTGCAGCAAGTTCAAACTTTCCTAGTTAATGTAATCTAAAAAGATGTACATCGCAGTAGATTGGCCTCGTTTCTACAGGAGTTTGGTTAGGAAACAAACATCTTCATTGCCGAACACTGTACTGTGTGAAATAAGCTAGTTCCGTTCTAGGAATCAGTTTCTTTTCCACGACGAAGTTTGATTGCAGCAAGTTCAATCTTTCCATGTTAATGTAATCTAAAAAGATGTACAATGCAGTAGATTGGCCTCGATTCTACAGGAGTTTGTTTAGGAAACAAACATCTTCATTGCCGAACACTGTACTGGTGAAATAAGCTAGTTCGGTTCTAGGAATCAATTTCTTTTCGACGAATAAGGTTGATTGCAGCAAGTTCAAACTTTCCTTGTTAATGTAATCTAAAAAGATGTACAACTTAGTAGATTGGCATATTTTCTACAGGAGTTTGTTTAGAATGCAAACATCTTCATTGCCGAACCCTGTACTGTGTGAAATAAGCTACTTCGGTTCTAGGAATCAGTTTCTTTCCTATGAAGAAGGTTGAGTGCAGCAAGTTCGAACTTACCTTGTTCGTGTAATCTAAGAAGATGTACAAGTTAGGAGATTCGCCTCATTTCTAAAGTAGTTTGTTTAGTAAACAAACATCTTCATTCCCGAACACTCTGCTGTGTGGAATAAGCAAGTTGGGTTCTAGGAATCTGATGCTTTCCTACGAAGAAGGTTCATTGCAGCAAGTTCAAACTTTCCCTGTTAATGTAATCTAAAACGATGTATAACTTAGTAGATTCGCCTCATTTTTAAAGTAGTTTTTTGAGAAAACAAACATCTTCATTGCCGAACACTCCTGTGTGACATAAGGTAGTTCGCTTCTAGGAGTTAGTTGCTTTCCTACAAAGAACCTTGATTGCAGGAAGTTCAAACTCTCCTTGTTTGTGTGATCTAACAAGATGTACAACTTACAAGTTTCGCCTCATTTCTAAAGTAGTTTGTTTAGAAAACAAACATCTTCATTGCCGAACTCTGTACTGTGTGGAATAAGCTAAGCCGGTTATAGCAATCAGTTCTTTTCTACAAAGATGGTTGAGTTCAGCAAGTTCAAACTTTCCTTGTTAATGTTATTTAAAAACATGTAGTACTTAGTAGGTTTGCCTCATTTCTAAAGTAGTTTGTTGAGGAAACCAACATGTTCATTGCCGAACACTCTTCTCTGTGAAATAAGCTAGGTGGGTTCTAAGAATCAGTTGCTTTCCTCCGAAGAAGGTAGAGTGCAGCAAGTTCTAACTTTCCTAGTTTGTGTAATCTCACAAGATGTACAATTTACAAGTTTCCCTTCATTTCTAAACTACTTGGTTTAGAACAGAAACATCTTCATTGCCCAACACTGGACTCTGTGATATAAGCTAGTTCGCTTCTAGGAATCAGTTTCTTTACTACGAAGAAGGAAGAGTGCAGCAAGTTCAAACTTTCCTTGTTAATGTAATCTGAAAAGATGTACAACGTAGTAGATTGGCCTCATTTCTACAGGAGTTTGTTGAGAAAACAAACATCTTCATTGCCGAACACTGTACTGTGTGAAATAAGCTAGTTCGGTTCTAGGAATCAGTTTCTTTTCCACGACGAAGGTTGATTGCAGCAAGTTCAAACTTTCCTAGTTAATGTAATCTAAAAAGATGTACATCGCAGTAGATTGGCCTCGTTTCTACAGGAGTTTGGTTAGGAAACAAACATCTTCATTGCCGAACACTGTACTGTGTGAAATAAGCTAGTTCTGTTCTAGGAATCAGTTTCTTTTCCACGACGAAGTTTGATTGCAGCAAGTTCAATCTTTCCATGTTAATGTAATCTAAAAAGATGTACAACGCAGTAGATTGGCCTCGATTCTACAGGAGTTTGTTTAGGAAACAAACATCTTCATTGCCGAACACTGTACTGGTGAAATAAGCTAGTTCAGTTCTAGGAATCAATTTCTTTTCGACGAATAAGGTTGATTGCAGCAAGTTCAAACTTTCCTTGTTAATGTAATCTAAAAAGATGTACAACTTAGTAGATTGGCCTCTTTTCTACAGGAGTTTGTTTAGAATGCAAACATCTTCATTGCCGAACCCTGTACTGTGTGAAATAAGCTACTTCGGTTCTAGGAATCAGTTTCTTTCCTATGAAGAAGGTTGAGTGCAGCAAGTTCGAACTTACCTTGTTCGTGTAATCTAAGAAGATGTACAAGTTAGGAGATTCGCCTCATTTCTAAAGTAGTTTGTTTAGTAAACAAATATCTTCATTCCCGAACACTCTGCTGTGTGGAATAAGCAAGTTGGGTTCTAGGAATCTGATGCTTTCCTACGAAGAAGGTTCAGTGCAGCAAGTTCAAACTTTCCCTGTTAATGTAATCTAAAACGATGTATAACTTAGTAGATTGGCCTCATTTTTAAAGTAGTTTTTTAGAAAACAAACATCTTTGTTGCCGAACACTACTGTGTGAAATAAGCCAGTTCGGTTTTAGGAGTCAGCTGCTTTCCTACGAAGAACCTGGATTGCAATAAGTTCAAACTCTCCTTGTTTGTGTGATCTAACAAGATGTACAACTTACAAGTTTTGCCTCATTTCTAAAGTAGTTTGTTTAGAAAACAAACATCTTCATTGCTGAACACTGTACTGTGTGAAATAAGCTAAGTCGGTTATAGCAATCAGTCTCTTTTCGACAAAGATGATTGAGTGCAGCAAGTTCAAACTTTCCTTGTTAATGTTATTTAAAAGATTTCCTGAACAAAACCTCAGCGGCTCATGAAATTAAACAATCACTCAACCATTGGGATCTCATGAAGCTGAAATGCTTTTTCACTGACAAAAATATAATAACCAAAGCCAGCAGAATACCCACAGAATGGGAGAAAATTTTCACCAGCTATACAACTGACAAAGGCCTAATTTCTAGAATCTACAAAGAACTCCAAAATCTAAACAATAAATCACCAATCAACCCAGTCACAAAGTGGGGCAGCGAACTGCCCAGGGAGTTCTCAGAGGAAGAAATGCAAATAGCAAACACACATTTAAGAAAATGTTCAACATCCCTAATCATCAGGGAAATGCAAATTAAAACATCTATGAGATTCCACCTTACCCCAGTAAGGATGGCTAACATTAAAAAAAAATGAAAACAAATGCTGGCGAGGCTGTGGAGAAAATAGGAACAAGTCTTCACTGTTGGTGGGAATGTAAAATGGTTCAACCACTATGGACAGCTATATGGAGACTATTGAAAAGGATGGCCATAGACTTACCAATGGATCCAGTTATTCCCTTATTGGGCATTTTCCCTAAAGGCCCCAAGCCTCAGATCAGAAATATTTGCTCAACCATGTTTATAGCTGCTCAATTCATAATAGCAAAGAGCTGAATCAACTCCAGGTGTCCATCACTAGATGAATGGATAACAAAGATGTGGTATATCTATACTATGGAATTCTATGTAGCAGTAAGGAAAGACGAAATAAGGAAATTTGAAAAAAAATGTCAAACATGGAACAGATCATCCTCAGTGAGCTCACCCAAGCACAAAAAGATCATCATCGCATGGTCTCATTTATCTGTCGCCCCTAACCGGAATCCACGTGACATGTGGCCAAACCTAATAAACACTCTGAGGACGAGACTAGAAGGAGGGTGGGATGGAGGGAGGGTAATGGTGGGAGGGAATCAGAGGGTGGGAGGGAGGACAAGGGGGGGATACAAATTGGGACCCAAAAGGGAAAAATAATACAAAACCCTTTACTCTGAACAACAGGCTAAAACAGTGATCCTTCAGCAGGCCTACGGAGGGAATACTCGAACCACAGGAACCTGGAGAGAACATGATGAAGGCCAACTTTAATCTTGTCCTGCTTCTCTTTCTCTTCTCTGCCCCTCCCTCCCTCCCTCTCCCTCCCTCCCTCCCTCTCTCTCTCTCTCTCCCTCTCCTCCCTATACTCACTTTCTCTTTTACATTATATATCTTTTTCCTCCCTCACCTTCCTAGGTGCAGACTTATAACTCCCAGTGCCAGCAAGGGGTTAACTTCCACAATGAGCTGTTGATCTGAAACACCTACAAGGTTTCCCAAAAAGACAGACTTCTGTCAGAGTACTTGGTGACCCACCAAAGGTTAATGGTTAGACCCTACTGTCGAAGACAGCATACGTGTGTAAGACCAAACACAGAGAGACCTGGCCAGAATCTGAAGAAGGTCAGTCCCAGACAGTTAGCGAGTCTAGTACCAGAGGGTGCTACATGAGCAACTGGGGGAAAAATGTCTGACATTGGTCCAAACAACTTGCAGTCTAAGATACCCAGCAGGAAACAATCTGACGTAATGCTCATACAAGTGCAGTAGTGGCAAACAGCCATGGTGGGTTACCAACTGCTCTTGATTTGGCTAATAAATCCATTCAGTGGAATGGAACTCATTGCTGGAACTGGGAAATAAGTCAAAGCCATGTACAAAAAATGAGCTCAGTCTCCAAGAACTAGTGGCCACCTAATGTGGGCTAGAAGAGAGCCAATGCACATAAAGTTCCCTGCAAAACATATATGGTTATCCCTTCTATCTAGTACTAACTTCTCTCTCCGTTGGAGAATTTGCTTATCTCTTTTCAGGTGGACAATGAACCTGAAGGGAGGATCAGCTAACCACACCTCACCACCTGAAACCATAGAAAAACGCAGGGGAAGGGCAAGAATACAGCGCTCAAGGCGATCACAACACCAGAAAATGGCTGAAGGAGATAAATACAGAGAACATCCAACTCCAGTCATTAGCCAGATATCCAGAGACACAGAGGCTCCCAAAACTTCATCAAGGAAGCAGAACTAAAATGACCCCAATGTGGCTCAAGGAAACTCGCGGAAGAGGGGGCAGAAAGATTGTTAGAGTCACAAGTTGGGTCATTATGCACAGAGACTGGGGCCTATACACCAGAACTCTTGAGCAAACTCATAATGCATGATAAACATTCCCCATTGATGAGGGCCCCTTTGAAAGTGGGAGGAAGGGGAGGAGGACAATGGAACCAATACTATGAATGTAAAATCAGAATAATATAAATAAAAAATATATATTGATAAAAAAAAGATGTACTACTTAGTAGATTTGCCTCATTTCTAAAGTAGTATGTTGAGAAAACCAACACCTTCTTTGCCGAACACTGTACTCTGTGAAATAAGCTAGGTGGGTTCTAAGAATCAGTTGCTTTCCTACGAAGAAGGTTGACTGTAGCCAGTTCTAACTTTCCTTGTTTGTGTAATCTCACAAGATGTACAATTTACAAGTTTCTCTTCATTTCTAAACTACTTGGTTTAGAACAGAAACATCTTCATTGCCCAACACTGGACTCTGTGATATAAGCTAGTTCGCTTCTAGGAATCAGTTTCTTTACTACGAAGAAGGTAGAGTGCAGCAAGGTCAAACTTACCTTGTTGGTGTAATCTAACAAGATGTACAAGTTAGTAGATTCGCCTCATTTCTAAAGTACTTTGTTGAGAAAACAAACATCTTCATTGCCGAACACTGTACTGTGTGAAATAAGCTAGTTCGGTTCTAGGAATCAGTTTCTTTTCCACGACGAAGGTTGATTGCAGCAAGTTCAAACCTTCCTTGTTAATGTAATCTAAAAACATGTAAAACGTAGTAGATTGGCCTCGTTTCTACAGCAGTTTGTTTAGGAAACAAACATCTTCATTGCCAAACACTGTACTGCATGAAATAAGCTAGTTCGGTTCTAGGAATCAGTATCTTTTCCACGAAGAAGGTTGATTGCAGCAAGTTCAAACTTTCCCTGTTAATGTAATCTAAAAAGATGTACAACGTAGTAGATTGGCCTCATTTCTACAGGAGTTTGTTGAGGAAACAAACATCTTCATTGCCCAGCCCTGTACTGTGTGAAATAAGCTACTTCGGTTCTAGGAATCACTTTCTTTCCTACGAAGAAGGTTGAGTGCAGCAAGTTCAAACTTTCCTTGTTTGTGTAATCTAACAAGATGCACAAGTTACGACATTCGCCTCATTTCCAAAGGTCTTTGTTTAGAAAACAAACATCTTCATTGCCAAACATGGTACAGTGTGAAATAGGCTGGTTTCATTCTAAGAATCAGTTTCTTTTGACCAAGATGTTTGAGTGGAACAAGTTCAAACTTTCCTTGTTAATGTAATATAACAGGATGTATAGCATAGTAGAGTCTCCTCATTTCTAATGTACTTTGATTAGAAAACAGACATCTTCATTGCAGAACACTCTACTGTGTTAAGTAAGATAGTTCGGTTCTCCAATCATGTCTTTCCTACGGAGAATATTGAGTGCAGCAAGTTCAAACTTACCTTGTTTGTGTAATCTAACAAGATGTACAAGTAAGGAGATTCGCCTCATTTCTAAAGTAGTTTGTTGAGAAAACCAACACCTTCATTGCGGAACCCTCTACTCTGTGAAATAAGCTAGGTGGGTTCTAAGAATCAGTTGCTTTCCTCCGAAGAAGGTTGAGTGCAGCAAGTTCTAACTTTCCTTGTTTGTGTAATCTCACAAGATGTACAATTTACAAGATTCTCTCCATTTCTAAACTACTTGGTTTAGAACAGAAACATCTTCATTGCCCAACACTGGACTCTGTGATATAAGCTAGTTCGCGTCTAGGAATCACTTTTTTTACTAAGAAGAAGGAAGAGTGTAGCAAGTTGAAACTTACATTGTTGGTGTAATCTAACAGGATGTACAAGTTAGTAGAATTGCCTCATTTCTAAAGTAGTTTGTTCAGGAAACAAACATCTTCATTGCCGAACACTGTACTGTGTGAAATAAGCTAGTTCGGTTCTAGGAATCATTTTCTTTTCCACGAAGAAGGTTGATTGCAGCAAGTCCAAATTTCCTTGTTAATGTAATCTAAAAAGATGTACAACTTAGTAGATTGGCCTCTTTTCTACAGGAGTTTGTTTAGAAAACAAACATCTTCATTGCCGAACCCTGTACTGTGTAAAATAAGCTACTTCTGTTCTAGGAATCAGTTTCTTTCCTACGAAGAAGGTTGAGTGCAGCAAGTTCAAACTTACGTTGTTTGTGTAATCTGACAAGATGCACAAGTTAGGAGATTCGCCTCGTTTCTACAGTTCTTTGTTTAGAAAACAAACATCTTCATTGCCGAACATGGTACAGTGTGAAATAGGCTGGTTTCGTTCTATAAATCAGTTTCTTTTGACCAAGATGTTTGAGTGGAACAAGTTCAAACTTTCTCTGTTAATGTAATGTAACAATATATATAGCTTAGTAGAGTCTCCTCATTTCAAATGTACTTTGATTAGAAAACAAATATCTTCATTGCCAAACACTCTTCTGTGTTAAGTAAGATAGTTCAGTTCTCCAATCATGTCTTTCCTACGGAGAAGGTTGAGTGCAGCAAGTTCAAACTTACCTTGTTTGTGTAATCTAACAAGGTGTACAAGTTAGGAGAGTCGCCTCATTTCTACAGTAGTTTGTTTAGAAAACAAACATCTTCATTCACGTACACTCTGCTGTGTGCAATAAACAAGTTGGGTTCTAGGAATCTCATGCTTTCCTACGAAGAAGGTTCAGTGCAGCAAGTTCAAACTTTCCCTGTTAATGTAATCTAAAACGATGTATAAGTTACTAGATTGCCCTCATTTTTAAAGTAGTTTTTTGAGAAAACAAACATCTTCGTTGCCGAACACTACTGTGTGAAATAAGCTAGTTCGGTTCTAGGAGTCAGCTGCTTTCCTACGAAGAAACTTGATTGCAGGAAGTTCAAACTCTCCTTGTTCGTGTGATCTAACAAGATATACAACTTACAAGTTTCGCCTCATTTCTAAAGTAGTTTGTTGAGAAAACAAACATCTTCATTGCCGAACACTGTACTGTGTGAAATAAGCTAGTTCGGTTCTAGGAATCAGTTTATTTTCCACGAAGAAGGTTGATTGCAGCAAGTTCAAAGTTTCCTTGTTAATGTAATCTAAAAAGATGTACAACTTAGTAGATTGTCCTCATTTCTACAGGAGTTTGTTTAGAAAACAAACATCTTCATTGCCGAACCCTGTACTGTGTGAAATAAGCTACTTCGGTACTAGGAATCAGTTTCTTTCCTACGAAGAAGGTTGAGTGCAGCGAGTTCAAACTTACCTAGTTTGTGTAATCTAACAAGATGTACAAGGTAGGAGATTCGCCTCATTTCTAAAGTTCTTTGTTTAGAAAAGAAACATCTTCATTCCCGAACACTCTGCTATGTGGAATAAGCAAGTTAGGTTCTAGGAATCTGATGCTTTCCTACGAAGAAGGTTCATTGCAGCAAGTTCAAACTTTCCCTGTTAATGTAATCTAAAACGATGTATAACTTAGTAGATTCGCCTCATTTTTAAAGTAGTTTTTTGAGAAAACAAACATCTTCATTGCCGAACACTCCTGTGTGACATAAGGTAGTTCGCTTCTAGGAGTCAGTTGCTTTCCTACGAAGAACCTTGATTGCAGGAAGTTCAAACTCTCCTTGTTTGTGTGATCTAACAAGATGTACAACTTACAAGTTTCGCTTCATTTCTAAAGGAGTTTGTTGAGAAAACAAACATCTTCATTGCCGAACACTGTAATGTGTGAAATAAGCTAAGTCGGTTACAGCAATCAGTTTCTTTTCGACAAAGATGGTTGAGTGCACCAAGTTCAAACTTTCCTTGTTAATGTTATTTAAAAAGATGTACTACTTAGTAGATTTGCCTCATTTCTAAAGTAGTTTGTGGAGAAAACCAACATCTTCATTGCCGAACACTCTGTGAAATAAGCTAGGTGGGTTCTGATGATCAGTTGCTTTCCTCCGAAGAAGGTTGAGTGCAGCAAGTTCACAAGATGTGCAATTTACAAGTTTCTCTTCATTTCTAAACTACTTGGTTTAGAACAGAAACATCTTCATTGATCATCACTGGACTCTGATATAAGCTAGTTCGCTTCTAGGAATCAGTTTCTATACAACGAAGAAGGAAGAGTGCAGCAAGTTCAAAGTTACCTTGTTGGTGTAATCTGACATAGTACAGTGTGAAATAGGCTTGTTTCCCTCTAAGATTCAGTTTCTTTTGACCAAGATGTTTGAGTGGAACAAGTTCAAACTTTCCTTGTTAATGTAATGTAACAAGATGTATAGCTTAGTAGAGTCTCCTCATTTCTAATGTGCTTTGATTAGAAAACAAACATCTTCATTGCCGAACACTCTACTGTGTTAAGTAAGATAGTTCGGTTTTCTAATCATGTCTTTCCTACGGAGAAGGCTGAGTGCAGCAAGTTCAAACTTACCTTGTTTGTGTAATCTAACAAGATGTACAAGTTAGGAGATTCGCCTCATTTCTAAAGTAGTTTGTTTAGAAAACAAACATCTTGATTCCCGATCACTCTGCTGTGTGCAATAAGCAAGTTGGGTTCTAGGAATCTGATGCTTTCCTACGAAGAAGGTTCAGTGCAGCAAGTTCAAACTTTCCCTGTTAATGTAACCTAAAAAGATGTACTACTTAGTAGATTGGCTTCATTTTTAAAGTAGTTAATGGGGAAAACAAACATCTTCGTTGTCGAACACTACTGTGTGAAATCAGCTAGTTCGGTTCTAGGAGTCAGTTGCTTTCCTACGAAGAACCTTGATTGCAGGAAGTTCAAACTCTCCTTGTTTCTGTGATCTAAGAAGATGTACAACTTACAAGTTTCGCCTCATTTCTAAAGTAGTTTGTTTAGAAAAAAAACATCTTCATTGCCGAACCCTGTACTGTGTGAAAGAAGCTACTTCGGTTCTAGGAATCAGTTTCTTTCCTACGAAGAAGGTTAAGTGCAGCAAGTTCAAAATTACCTTGTTTGTGTAATCTAACAAGATGTACAAGTTAGGAGACTCGCCTCATTTCTAAAGTTCTTTGTTTGGAAAACATACATCTTCATTGCCGAACACGGTACAGTGTGAAATAGGCTGGTTTCATTGTGAGAATCAGTTTCTTTTGACCAAGATGTTTGAGTGGAACAAGTTCAAACTTTCCTTGTTAATGTAATGTAACAAGATGTATAGCTTAGTAGAGTCTCCTCATTTTTAGTGTACTTTGATAAGAAAACAAACATCTTCATTGGCGAACACTCCACTGTGTTAAGTAAGATAGTTAGGTTCTCCAATCATGTCTTTCTTACGGAGAAGGTTGAGTGCAGCAAGCTCAAACTTACCTTGTTTGTGTAACCTAAGAAGATGTACAAGTTAGGAGATTCGCCTCATTTCTAAAGTAGTTTGTTTAGAAAACAAACATCTTCATTCCCGAACACTCTGCTGTGTGGAATAAGCAAGTTGGGTTCTAGGAATCTGATGCTTTCCTACGAAGAAGGTTCAGTGCAGCAAGTTCAAACTTTCCCTGTTAATGTAATCTAAAACGATGTATACCTTAGTAGATTGGCCTCATTTTTAAAGTAGTTTTTTGAGAAAACAAACATCTTCGTGGCCAAACACTACTGTGTGAAATAAGCTAGTAAGATTCTAGGAGTCAGCTGCTTTCCTACAAAGAACCTTGATTGCAGGAAGTTCAAACTCTCCTTGTTTGTGTGATCTAACAAGATGTACAACTTACAAGTTTCGCATCATTTCTAAAGTAGTTTGTTTAGAAAACAAACATCTTCATTGCTGAACACTGTACTGTGTTAAATAAGCTAAGTCGGTTATAGCAATCAGTTTCTTTTCGACAAAGATGGTTGAGTGCAGCAAGTACAAACTTTCCTTGTTAATGTTATTTAAAAAGATGTACTACTTATTAGATTTGCCTCATTTCTAAAGTAGTTTGTTGAGAAAACCAACATCTTCATTGCCCAACACACTACTCTGTGAAATAAGCTAGGTGGGTTCTAAGAATCAGTTGCTTTCCTCCGAAGACGGTTGAGTGCAGCAAGTTCTAACTTCCCTTGTTTGTGTAATCTCACAAGATGTACAATTTACAAGTTTCTCTTCATTTCTAAACTACTTGGTTTAGAACAGAAACATCTTCATTACCCAACACTGGACTCTGTGATATAAGCTAGTTCGCTTCTAGGAATCAGTTTCTTTACTACGAAGAAGGAAGAGTGCAGCCAGTTCAAACTTACCTTGTTGTTGTAATCTGACAAGATGTACAAGTTCGTAGATTCGCATCATTTCTAAAGTAGTTTGTTGAGAAAGCAAATATCTTCATTGCCGAACACTGTACTGTGTGAAATATGCTAGTTCGGTTCTAGGAATCAGTTTCTTTTCCACGACGAAGGTTGATTGCAGCAAGTTCAAACTTTCCTTGTTAATGTAATCTAAAAAGATGTACAACGTAGTAGATTGGCCTCGTTTCTACAGGAGTTTGTTTAGGAAACAAACCTCTTCATTGCCGAACACTGTACTGTGTGAAATAGGCTAGTTCGGTTCAAGGATTCAGTTTCTTTTCCACGAAGGAGGTTGATTGTAGCAAGTTCAAACTTTCCTTGTTAATGTAATCTAAAAAGATGTACCACTTAGTAGATTGGCCTCATTTCTACAGGAGTTTGTTTAGAAAACAAACATCTTCATTGCCAAACCCTGTACTGTGTGAAATAAGCTACTTCGGTTCTAGGATTCAGTTTCTTTCCTACGAAGAAGTTTGAGTGCAGCAAGTTCAAACTCACCTTGTTTGTGTAAACTAACAAGATGCACAAGTTAGGAGATTCGCCTCATTTCTAAAGTTCTTGGTTTAGAAAACAAACATCTTCATTGCCGAACACAGTACAGTGTGAAATAGGCTGGTTTCGTTCTAAGAATCACTTTCTTTTGACCAAGATGTTTGAGTGGAACAAGTTCAAACTTTCCTTGTTAATGTAATGTAACAAGATGTATAGCTTAGTAGAGTCTCCTCATTTCTAATGTACTTTGATTAGAAAACAAACATCTTCATTGCCGAACACTCTCCTGTGTTAAGTAAGATAGTTCGGTTCTCCAACCATGTCTTTCCTACGGAGAAGGTTGACTGCAGCAAGTTCAAACTTACCTTGTTTGTGTAATCTAACAAGATGTACAAGTTAGGAGATTCGCCTCCTTTCTAAAGTAGTTTGTTTAGAAAACAAACATCTTCATTGCCGAACACTGTACTCCGTGAAATAAGCTAAGTCGGTTATAGCAATCAGTTTCTTTTCGACAAAGATGGTTGAGTGCAGCAAGTTCAAACTTTCCTTGTTGATGTTATTTACAAAGATGTACTACTTAGTAGATGTCCCTCATTTCTAAAGTAGTTTGCGGGGAAAACCAACATCTTCATTGCCGAACACTCTACTCTGTGAAATAAGCTAGGTGGGTTCTAAGAATCTGTTGCTTTCCTCCGAAGAAGGTTGAATGCAGCAAGTTCTAACTTTCCTTGTTTGTGTAATCTCACAAGATGTACAATTTGCAAGTTTCTCTTCATTTCTAAACTACTTGGTTTAGAACATAAACATCTTCATTGCCCAACACTGGACTATGTGATATAAGCAAGTTCGCTTCTAGGAATCAGTTTCTTTACTACGAAGAAGGAAGAGTGCAGCAAGTTCAAACTTATCTTGTAGGTGTAATCTAAAAAGATGTACAATTTAGTAGATTGGCCTAATTTCTACAGGAGTTTGTTTAGAAAACAAATATCTTCATTGCCGAACCCTGTACTGTGTGAAATCAGCTACTTCGGTTCTAGGAATCAGTTTCTTTCCAACGAAGAAGGTTGAGTGCAGCAAGTTCAAACCTACCTTGTTTGTGTAAGCTATCAAGATGTACAAGTTAGGAGATTCGCCTTATTTCTAAAGTTCTTTGTTTAGAAAACAAACATCTTCATTGACGAACACGGTACAATGTGATATAGGCTGGTTTCCTTCTAAGAATCAGTTTCTTTTGACCAAGAAGTTTGAGTGGAACAAGTTCAAACTTTCCTTGTTAATGTAACGTAACAAGATGTATGGCTTAGTAGAGTCTCCTCATTTCTAATGTACTTTGATTAGAAAACAAACATCTTCATTGCCGAACACTCTACTGTGTTAAGTAAGATAGTTCGGTTCTCCAATCATGTCTTTCCTACGGAGAAGGTTGAGTGCAGCAAGGTCAAACTTACCTTGTTTGTGTAATCTAACAAGATGTACAAGTTCGGATATTCGCCTCATTTGTAAAGTAGTTTGTTTAGAAAACAAATATCTTCATTCCAGAACACTCCGCTGTGTGGAATAAGCTAGTTGGGTTATAGGAATCTGATGCCTTCCTACGAAGAAGGTTCAGTGCAGCAAGTTGAAACTTTCCCTGTTAATGTAATCTAAAACGATGTATAAATTAGTAGATTGGCCTCATTTTTAAAGTAGTTTTTTGAGAAAACAAACATCTTCGTTGCCGAACACTACTGTGTGAAATAAGCTAGTTCGGTTCTAGGAATCATTTTCTTTTCCACGACGAAGATTGATTGCAGCAAGTTCAAACTTTCCTTGTTAATTTTATTTAAAAAGATGTACTACTTAGTAGATTTCCCTCATTTCTAAAGTAGTTTGTTGAGAAAACCAACATCTTCATTGCCGAACACTCTACTCTGTGAAATAAGGTAGGTGGGTTCTCAGAATCTGTTGCTTTCCTCCGAAGAAGGTTGAGTGCAGCAATTTCTAACTTTCCTTGTTTGTGTAATCTCACAAGATGTACGATTTACAAGTTTCTATTCATTTTTAAACTACTTGGTTTAGAATAGAAACATCTTCATTGCCCAACACTGGACTATGTGATATAAGCTAGTTCGCTTCTAGGAATCAGTTTCTTTACTACGAAGAAGGAAGAGTGCAGCAAGTTCATACTTACCTTGTTGCTGTAATCTAACAAGATGTACAAGTTAGTAGATTCGCCTCATTTCTAAAGTAGTTTGTTGAGAAAACAAACATCTTCATTGCCGAACACTGGACTGTGTGAAATAAGCTAGTTCGGTTCTAGGAATCATTTTCTTTTCCACGACGAAGGTTGATTGCAGCAAGTTCAAACTTTCCTTGTTAATGTAATCTGAAAAGATGTACAACGCAGTAGATTGGCCTCGTTTCTACAAGAGTTTGTTTAGGAAACAAACATCTTCATTGTCGAACACTGTACCGCGTGAAATAAGCTAGATCAGTTCTAGGAATCAGTTTCTTTTCCACGACGAAGGTTGATTGCAGCAAGTTCAAACGTTCCTTGTTAATGTAATCTAAAAAGATGTACAACATAGTAGATGGTCTCGTTACTACAGGAGTTTGTTTAGGAAACAAACATCTTCATTGCCGAACACTGTACTGTGTGAAATAAGCTACTTCGGTTCTAGGAATCAGTTTCTATTCCACGAAGAAGGTTGATTGCAGCAAGTTCAAACTTTCCCTGTTAATGTAATCTAAAAAGATGTACAACTTAGTAGATTGGCCTCATTTCTACAGGAGTTTGTTTAGAAAACAAACATCTTCATTGCCGAACCCTGTACTGTGTGAAATAAGCTCTTTCGGTTCTAGGAATCAGTTTCTTTCCTACGAAGAAGGTTGAGTGCAGCAAGTTCAAACTTACCTTGTTTGAGTAATCTAACAAGATATACAAGTTAGGATATTAGCCTCATTTCTAAAGTTCTTTTGTTTAGAAAACAAACATCTTCATTGCGAACACGGTACAGTGTGAAATAGGCTGGTTTCGTTCTAAAGAATCAGTTTCTTTTGACCAAGATGTTTGAGTGGAACAAGTTCAAACTTTCCTTGTTAATGTAACGTAACAAGATGTATAGCTTAGTAGAGTCTCCTCCTTTCTAATGTACTTTGATTAGAAAACAAACATCTTCATTGCCCGAATACTCTACTGTGTTAAGTAAGATAGTTCGGTTCTCCAATCATGTCTTTCCTACGGGTAAGTTTGTGTGCAGCAAGTTCAAACTTACCTTGTTTGTGTAATCTAACAAGATGTACAAGTTAGAGATTCGCCTCATTTCTAAAGTAGTTTGTTTAGAAAACAAACATCTTCATTCCCCGAACACTCTGCTGTGTGGAATAAGCAAGTTGGGTTCTCGAATCTGATGCTTTCCTAAGAAGAAGGTTCAGTGCAGCAAGTTGAAACTTTCCCTGTTAATGTAATCTAAATCGATGTATAACTTAGTAGATTGGCCTCATTTTTAAAGTAGTTTTTTGAGAAAACAAACATCTTCACTGCGAACACACTACTGTGAATAAAGCTAGTTCGGTTCTAGGAGTCAGCTGCTTTCCTACAAAGAACCTTGATTGCAGGAAGTTCAAACTCTCCTAGTTTGTGTGATCTAACAAGATGTACAACTTACAAGTTTCGCCTCATTTATAAAGTAGTTTGTTTAGAAAACAAACATCTTCATTGCCAAACCCTGTACTGTGTGAAATAAGCTACTTGGTTCTAGGAATCAGTTTCTATCCTATGAAGAAGGTTGAGTGGAGCAAGTTCAAACTTACCTTGTTTGTGTAATCTAACAAGATGTACAAGGTAGAGATTCGCCTCATTTCTAATGTAGTTTGTTTAGAAACCAAACATGTTTATTGCCGAACACTGTACTGTGTGAAATAAGCTAGTTCGGTTCTAGGAATCACTTTCTTTTCCACGACGAAAGTTGATTGCAGGAAGTTCAAACTTTCCTTGTTAACGTTATTTAAAAAGATGTACTACTTAGTATATTTGCCTAATTTCTAAAGTAGTTTGTTGAGAAAACCAACATCTTCATTGCCGAACACTCTACTCTGTGAAATAAGCTAGGTGGGTTGTAAGAATCAGTTGCTTTCCTCCGAAGACAGTTGAGTGCAGCAAGTTCTAACCTTCCTTGTTTGTGTAATCTCACAAGATGTACAATTTACAAGTTTCTCTTCATTTCTAAACTACTTGGTTTAAAACAGAAACATCTTCATTGCCCAACACTGGACTCTGTGATATAAGCTACTTCGCTTCCAGGAATCAGTTTCTTTACAACGAAGAAGGAAGAGTGCAGCAAGTTCAAACTTACCTTGTTGGTGTAATCTAACAAGATGTACAAGTTGGTAGATGCGCCTCATTTCTAAAGTAGTTTGTTGAGAAAACAAACATTTTCATTGCAGAACACTGTACTGTGTGAAATAAGCTAAGTCGGTTATAGCAATCAGTTTCTTTTCGACAAAGATGGTTGAGTGCAGCAAGTTCAAACTTTCTTTGTTAATGTTATTTTAAAACATGTACTACTTAGTAGATTTGCCTCATTTCTAAAGTAGTTTGTTGAGAAAACCAACATCTTCATTGCCGAACACTCTACTCTGTGAAATAAGCAAGCTGGGTTCTAAGAATCAGTTGCTTTCCTCCGAAGAAGGTTGAGTGCAGCATGTTCTAACTTTCCTTGTTTCTGTAATCTCATAAGATGTACAATTTACAAGTTTCTCTTCATTTCTAAACTACTTGATTTAGAACAGAAACATCTTCATTGCCCAACACTGGACTCTGTGATATAAGCTAGTTCGCTTCTAGGAATCAGTTTCTTTACTACGAAGAAGGAAGAGTGCAGCAAGTATAAACTTACCTTGTTGGTGTAATCTGAAAAGATGTACAAGTTAGTAGATTCGCCTCATTTCTAAAGTAGTTTGCTGAGAAAACAAACATCTTCATTGCCGAACACTGTACTGCGTGAAATAAGCTAGTTCCGTTCTAGGAATCAGTTTCTTTTCCACGAAGAAGGTTGATTGCAGCAAGTTCAATTTTCCTTGTTAATGTAATCTAAAAAGATGTACAACATAGTAGATTGGCCTCGTTTCTACAGGAGTTTGTTTAGGAAACAACCATCTTCATTGCCGAACACTGTACTGCGTGAAATAAGCTAGATCGGTTCTAGGAATCAGTTTCTTTTCCACGATGAAGGTTGATTGCAGCAAGTTCAAACTTTCCTTGTTAATGTAATCTAAAAAGATGTACAACATAGTAGATGGTCCTCGTTACTACAGGAGTTTGTTTAGGAAACAAACATCTTCATTGCCGAACACTGTACTGTGTGAAATAAGCTAGTTCGGTTCTAGGAATCAGTTTCTTTCCTACGAAAAAGGTTGAGTGCAGCAAGTTCCAACTTACCTTGTTGGTGTAATCTAACAAGATGTACAAGTTAGGAGATTCGCCTCATTTCTAAAGTAGTTTGTTGAGAAAACAAACATCTTCATTGCCAAATACTGTACTGTGTGAAATAGGCTAGTTCCGTTGTAGCACTCAGTTTCTTTTCCATGACGAAGGTTGATTGCAGCAAGTTCAAACTTTCCTTGTTAATGAAGTCTAAAAGGACGTACAACGTAGTAGATTGGCCTCGTTTCTACAAGAGTTTGTTTAGGAAACAAACATCTTCATTGCCAAACACTGTACTGTGTGAAATACACTACTTAGGTTCTAGGAATCAGTTTCTTTCCTACAAAGAAGGTTGATTGCAGCTAGTTCAAACTTACCTTGTTTGTGTAATCTAACAAGATGTACAAGTTTGGAGATTCGCCTCATTTCTAAAGCAGTTTGTTGAGAAAACAAACATCTTCATTTCCAAACACTGTACTGTGTGAAATAAGCTAGTTCGGTTCTAGGAATCAGTTTCTTTTCCACGATGAAGGTTGATTGCAGCCAGTTCAAACTTTCCTTGTTAATGTAATGTAAAAAGATGTACAACTTAGTTGATTGGCCACATTTCTACAGGAGTTTGTTTATAAAACAAACATCGTCATTGCCGAACCCTGTACTGTGTGAAATAAGCTACTTCGGTTCTAGGAATCAGTTTCTTTCCTACGAAGAAGGTTGAGTGCAGGAAGTTCAAACTTACCTTGTTTGTGTAATCTAACAAGATGCACAAGTTAGGAGATTCGCCTCATTTCTAAAGTTCTTTGTTTAGAAAACAAACATCTTCATTGCCGAACACGGTACAGTGTGAAATAGGCTGGTTTTGTTCTAAGAATCAGTTTCTTTTGACCAAGATGTTTGAGTGGAACAAGTTCAAACATTCCTTGTTAATGTAATGTAACAAGTTGTATAGCTTAGTAGAGTCTCCTCATTTCTAATGTACTTTGATTAGAAAACAAACATCTTCATTGCCGAACATTCTACTGTGTTAAGTAAGATAGTTTGGTTTCTCGAATCATGTCTTTCCTCACGGAGAAGGTTGAGTGCAGCAAGTTCAAACTTACCTTGTTTGTGTAATCTAACAAGATGTACAAGTTAGGAGGTTCGCCTCATTTCTAACGTTCTTTGTTTAGAAAACAAACATCTTCATTGCCGAACACGGTACAGTGTGAAATAGGCTGGTTTCGTTCTAAGATCAGTTTCTTTTGACCAAGATGTTTGAGTGGAAAAAGTTCAAACTTTCCTTGTTTGAATGTAATGTAACAAGATGTATAGCTTAGTAGAGTCTCCTCATTTCTAATGTACTTTGATTAGAAAACAAACATCTTCATTGCCGAACACTCTACTGTGTTAAGTAAGATAGTTCGGTTCTCCAATCATGTCTTTCCTACGGAGAAGGTTGAGTGCAGCAAGTTCAAACTTACCTTGTTTGTGTAATCTAACAAGATGTACAAGTTAGGAGATTCTCCTCATTTCTAAAGTAGTTTGTTTAGAAAACAAACATCTTCATTCCCAACACTCTGCTGTGTGGAATAAGCAGAAGTTGGGTTCTAGGAATCTTATGCTTTCCTGAAAGAATGTTCAGTGCAGCAAGTTCAAACTTTCCTGTTAATGTAATCTAAAACGATGTATAACTTAGTAGATTGGCCTCATTTTAAAAGTAGTTTTTGAGAAAACAAACATCTTCATTGCGAACATTACTGTGTGAAATAAGCTAAGGTCGGTTCTAGGAGTCAGCTGCTTTCCTACTTAAGAACCTTGATTGCAGGAACTTCAAACTCTCCTTGTTTGTGTGATCTAACAAGATGTACAACTTACAAGTTTCGCCTCATTTCTAAAATAGTTTGTTTTAGAAAACAAACATCTTCATTGCCAACACTGTACTGTGTGAAAAATAAGCTAAGTCGGTTATAGCAATCAGTTTCTTTTAAACAAAGATGGTTGAGTGCAGCAAGTTCAAACTTTCCTTGTTAATGTTATTTAAAAAGATGTACTACTTAGTAGATGTGCCTCATTTCTAAAGTAGTTTGTTGAAAACCAATATCTTCATTGCCGAACACTCTACTCTGTGAAAAAAGCTAGGTGGGTTCTAAGAATCAGTTGCTTTCCTCCGAAGAAGGTTGAGTGCAGCAAGTTCTAACTTTCCTTGTTTGTGTAATCTCACAAGATGTACAATTTACAAGTTTCTCTTCATTTCTAAACTACTTGGTTTAGAACAGAAACATCTTCATTGCCCAACACTGGACTCTGTGATATAAGCTAGTTCGCCTCTGGGAATCAGTTTCTTTACTACGAAGAAGGAAAAGTGCAGCAAGTTCAAACTTACCTTGTTGGTGTAATCTAACAAGATGTACAAGTTAGTAGATTCGCCTCATTTCTAAAGTAGTTTGTTGAGAAAACAAACATCTTCATTGCCGAACACTGTACTGTATGAAATAAGCTAGTTTTGTTCTAGGAATCAGTTTCTTTTCCACGACGAAGGTTGAATGCAGCAAGTTCAAACTTTCCTTGTTAATGTAATCTAAAAAGATGTACAACGTAGTAGATTGGCCTCGTTTCTACAGGAGTTTGTTTAGGAAACAAACATCTTCATTGCCGAACACTGTACTGTGTGAAATAAGCTAGATCGGTTCTAGGAATCAGTTTCTTTTCCACGAAGAAGGTTGAATGCAGCAAGTTCGAACTTTCCTTGTTAATGTAATCTGAAAAGATGTACAACTTAGTAGATTGGCCTCATTTCTACAGGAGTTTGTTTAGAAAACAAACATCTTCATTGCCTAACCCTGTACTGTGTGAAAGAAGCTACTTCGGTTCTAGGAATCAGTTTCTTTCCTACGAAGAAGGTTGAGTGCAGCAAGTTCAAACTTACCTTGTTTGTGTAATCTAACAAGATGTACAATTTAGGAGATTCGCCTCATTTCTAAAGTTCTTTGTTTAGAAAACAAACATCTTCATGGCCAAACACGGTACAGTGTGAAATAGGCTGGTTTCGTTCTAAGAATCAGTTTCTTTTTACCAAGATGTTTGAGTGGAACAAGTTCAAACTTTCCTTGTTAATGTAATGTAACACGATGTATAGCTTAGTAGAGTCTCCTCCTTTCTAATGTACTTTGATTAGAAAACAAACATCTTCTTTGCCGAACACTATTGTGCGAAATAAGCTAGTTTGGTCCTAGGAGTCAGCTGCTTACCTACGAAGAACCTTGATTGCAGGAAGTTCAACCTCTCCTTGTTTGTGTGATCTAACAAGATATACAACTTACAAGATTCGCCTCATTTCTAAAGTAGTTTGTTTAGAAAACAAACATCTTCATTGCCCAACACTGTACTCTGTGAAATAAGCTAAGTCGGTTATAGCAATCAGTTTCTTTTCGACAAAGATGGTTGAGTGCAGCAAGTTCAAACTTTCCTTGTTAATGCTATTTAAAAAGATGTACTACCTAGTAGATTTGCCTCATTTCTAAAGTAGTTTGTTGAGAAAACCAACACCTTCATTGTCTAACACTCTACTCTCTGAAATAAGCTAGGTGGGTACTCAGAATCAGTTGCTTTCCCCCGAAGAATGTTGAATGCAGCAAGTTCTAACTTTCCTTGTTTGTGTAATATCACAAGATGTATAATTTCCAAGTTTCTCTTCATTTCTAAACTACTTGGTTTAGAAGAGAAACATCTTCATTGCCCATCACTGGACTCTGTGATATAAGCTAGCTCGCTTCTAGGAATCAGTTTCTTTACTACGAAGAAGGAAGAGTGCAGCAAGTTCAAACTTACCTTCTTGGTGTAATCTAACAAGATGTACAAGTTAGTAGATTCGCCTCATTTCTAAAGTAGTTTGTTGAGAAAACAAACATCTTCATTGCCGAACACTATACTGTGTGAAATAAGTTGGTTTTGTTCTAGGAATCAGTTTCTTTTCCACGACGAAGGTTGATTGCAGCAAGTTCATACATTCCTTGTTAATGTAATCTAAAAAGATGTACAACGTAGTGGATTGACCTCGTTTCTACAGGAGTTTTTAAGGAAACAAACATCTTCATTGCCGAACACTGTACTGTGTGAAATAAGCTAGTTCCGTTCTAGGAATCAGTTTCTTTTCCACGAAGAAGGTTGATTGCAGCAAGTTCAAACTTTCCTTGTTAATGTAATCTAAAAAGATGTACAACTTAGTAGATTGGCCTCATTTCTACAGGAGTTTGTTTAGAAAACAAACATCTTCATTGCAAACCCTGTACTGTGTGAAATAAGCTACTTCAGTTCTAGGGAATCAGTTTCTTTCCTAATGAAGAAGGTTGAGTGCAGCAAGTTCAAACTTACCTTGTTTGTGTAATCTAACAAGATGTACAAGTTAGGAGATTAGCCTCATTTCTGAAGTTCTTTGTTTAGAAAACAAACATCTTCATTCCCAAACACTCTGCTGTGTGGAATAAGCAAGTTGGGTTCTAGGAATCTGATGCATTCCTACGAAGAAGGTTCAGTGCAGCAAGTTCAAACTTTCCCTGTTAATGTAATCTAAAACGATGTATAACTTAGTAGATTGGCCTCATTTTTAAAGTAGTTTTTTGAGAAAACAAACATCTTCGTTGCAGAACACTACTGTGTGAAATAAGCTAGTTCGGTTCTAGGAGTCAGCTGCTTTCCTACGAAGAACCTTGATTGCAGGAAGTTCAAACTCTCCTTGTTTGTGTGATCTAACAAGATGTACAACTTACAAGTTTCGCCTCATTTATAAAATAGTTTGTTTAGAAAACAAACATCTTCGTTGCCGAACACTGTACAGTGTCAAATAAGCTAAGTCGGTTATAGCAATAAGTTTCTTTTTGACAAATATGGTTGAGTGCAGCAAGTTCAAACTTTAGTTGTTAATGTTATTTAAAAAGATGTACTACTTAGTAGATTTGCCTCATTTCTAAAGTAGTTTGTTGAGAAAACCAACATCTTCATTGCCGAACACTCTACTCTGTGAAATAAGCTAGGTGGGTTCTAAGAATCAGTTGCTTTCCGCCGAAGAAGGTTGAGTGCAGCAAGTTCTAACTTTCCTTGTTTGTGTAATCTCACAAGATGTACAATTTACAAGTTTCTCTTCATTTCTAAACTACTTGGTTTAGAACAGAAACATCTTCATTGCCCAACACTGGACTCTGTAATATAAGCTAGTTTGGTTCTAGGAATCAGTTTCTTTTCTCAAGAAGGAAGAGTGCAGCAAGTTCAAACTTTCCTTGTTAATGTAATCTAAAAGGGATGTACAACATAGTAGATTGGCCTCATTTCTACAGGAGTTTGTTTAGAAACAAACATCTTCATTGCTGAACACTGTACTGTGTGAAATAAGCTAGTTATGTTCTAGGAATCAGTTTCACTTTTTTCACGAAGAAGGTTGATTGCAGCAAGTTCAAACTTTCCTTGTTAATGTAATCTAAAATGTTGTTCAACTTAGTAGATTGGCCTCATTTCTACAGGAGTTTGTTTAGAAAACAAACATCTTCATTGCCGAACCCTGTACTGTGTAAAATAAGCTACTTCTGTTCTAGGAATCAGTTTCTTTCCTACGAAGAAGGTTGAGTGCAGCAAGTTCAAACTTACCTTTTTTGTGTAATCTAACAAGATATACCAGTTATGAGATTCGCCTCATTTCTAAAGTTCTTTGTTTAGAAAACAAACATCTTCATTTCGAAACACGGTACAGTGTGAAATTGGCTGGTTTCATTCTAAGAATCAGTTTCTTTTGACCAAGATGTTTGAGTGGAACAAGTTCAAACTTTCCTTGTTAATGTAACGCAACAAGATGTATAGCTTAGTAGAGTCTCCTCATTTCTAATGTACTTTGATTAGAAAACAAACATCTTCATTGCCGAATACTCTACTGTGTTAAGTAAGATAGTTCGGTTCTCCAATCATGTCTTTCCTACGGAGAAGGTTGAGTGTAGCAAGTTCAAACTTACCTTGTTTGTGTAATCTAACAAGATGTACAAGTTAGGAGATTCGCCTCATTTCCAAAGTAGTTTGTTTAGAAAACAAACATCTTCATTCCCGAACACTCTGTTGTGTGGAATAAGCAAGTTGGGTTCTAGGTATCTGATGCTTTCCTACGAATAAGGTTCAGTGCAGCAAGTTCAAACTTTTCCTGTTAATGTAATCTAAAACGATGTATACCTTAGTAGATTGGCCTCATTTTTAAAGTACTTTTTGGGAAAACAAATATCTTCATTGCCGAACACTACTCTGTGAAATAAGCTAGTTCAGTTCTAGGAGCCAGCTGCTTTTCGTCGAAGAACCTTGATTGCAGGAAGTTCAAACTCTCCTTGTTTGTGTGATCTAACAAGATGTACAACTTACAAGTTTCTACCATTTCTAAAGTAGTTTGTTTAGAAAACAAACATCTTCATTGCTGAACACTGTACTGTGTGAAAGAACCTAAGTCGGTTATAGCAATCAGTTTCTTTTCGACAAAGATGGTTGAGTGCAGAAAGTTCAAACTTTCCTTGTTAATGTTATTTAAAAAAGATTTACTACTT